>CM054381.1:24250658-24290658 GCA_028858755.1 Ara ararauna
TAAAATTATGATGTTTTGGTTGAGGAAAATATACCTCTGCTCTACGGGTAAACGTGCATATGAGGAAGTATTGGCCCACATTTAAGTACTTAATTGATATAAATTTAAATCTCAGCAACAAAGGAGCAAAATGCAACACCACCAGCTGCAACATGAGCAGTACTAGTGCCACCAAGTCAGATAATGTTGGCACTATCTTGCTTTTAATTTCTTGATTTAGAAACTGCTTAGGGGAGGAATGGGCGCTGATGGTGAGTGAGCTGGTTTCCCAGCGCAAACAGTAGCCGCGCTATTTTTTCAGTACTGTTTGAAGGTGAAAGTATGCCCAAGTATTTGCACTTCAATTTGGAGTCATGTTCATTTGCAAGCCACTTGCAGTTCTGCTGAGTATTTCTGTTCACACAGGCACTAACCCGCTTCCTCTCACATACAGACCCTTCCCGAACAGAGCCCTGCGAATAACATTTTTCAGCTATGTACAGAAAGGGTTAAGAGCCGTGAACGTCATTATCTGGATGTGTTCTACTAAAATGGAATTGCGCGAAATAAAACGATCTCTGAGTAAACAGAAACGGTACAGGGTGACAAAAGCAGGTCTGAAGAGGCTGGTGTACTTTTGTAAGCACTCTTGGAGCGTTTCTGCTCAAAAAAGCCAACCTTGCCAGACGTTTGAGGGAACATTTTCCAATCCACCATCTTCCGAAAGCTCTTGAGCTGATCAAGAACAGAACTCCTTAACATTCAACTTATGCCCAGCTTTGCATTTGGTATGATGGGGTTCTTTTAAGAGAGTAAAGACACGAAATCAAAGTCTACACATTGTAAGCACGCGGTGACTGATATTTTTTTAAATCAACATGCGAACGTCAAATAAAATGACATACATATTGCTGACAGCTTGTAGTAGAAAGAATTTTTATCACTTACCATTTATGAGTTGATTGGATGAGGATGTCCAGTTGAGGTCATAATATTTTACTACGTTTTTATTTTTGTTTCCTTCCCCCCTCTCTCTTTCTCTTTTTTTCTTTTTTTTTTTTTTTTTTTTCCTTTTTTTTTTTTTTTCGTTCAGTTTTTCAGACTGGGAACATCACACAACATTTTATCAATTAATCATTTGTTTACAAGCACAATTATAAATGAATCAGGTTTACATCGTTTCCCGCTCCAGTCTCCACCCCAACCCTAAAAAAGGAAGAGGGGAGGAAAAAAAAGAAAGAAAAGAGGGAGAAAGAAAGAAAGAAAGCCAGGCAGATACACACAAAGACCAGAAAATGGCAAAGAAGGTACATCGGTCCAAAGAGCTGCTCATAGAGAAAGACCAGGAGACCAACCTGCACCTGTACCTTCAATATTTGTAGAAAACCAAAGGAACCGCAGTAGTTTACAGAGTTTATTGCATTATACATGCGAACAGAACATGCACAAGAAGGAGATATTGCTGCTGAACGACTACTATTCCACATATGCACCACAAGGAAATGTCTACAATGGAGAAGAAGGAAATATTCCATTTTACGAAGGACAATCTCGAAGTTCATTTGCGAGGATAGTTACATTATAATGTGCTTCTCTTTCCCCCTCCCCCAAAGTTTCCCTCCCCCCCTCTTTTTCTTAAAGTATTGAATGTACTCCAAACGTTATGGCCCGTGTAACAGCCCCACATAAATACCATTTTGTTAGTAAAAACATGAAAAAGTCACATTGTTTGGATGTTCGACAGTTCCAATAAGTTAAGACCAAATGATAATATTCAATAATAGTTACCCTGCATTACGATGAGAACAAAAATAAATTACACGTGCTAGGTTTTATATATACTCATCATAGTAATACATATTCACTTGCAGCTCTAAAAGAAGGACGAAAAGTCACATTCTATCAGAAACAAAACAAAACAAAACAAAACAAAACTGGGAAATGCCGGGTATTGCCACAGTCTCTCCTGCCTTTAACAAGTGGTGGTGTTGTGCCCACTCCTCACTGGTGCCCCCCCCGGGGTTAGGGTTTAAGAGAAGGTCAGATTAGCGGTCAGTTCCCGGATTCGGTTCTCCCTGCTCATCTTCTTGAGCTTCATTCTGCGGTTTTGAAACCAAATCTTGACCTGCCTGTCAGTGAGGTTTACGCTCTTACTGATCTCTAGACGGCGCTCTCGAGTGAGATACATATTGAATAAGAACTCTTTCTCTAATTCCAGTGTTTGGTGTTTAGTGTAAGGACACCTCTTCTTTCTGCCACTCTTTGCAGTTAGCCAATTGCTTGTTGGAGTATCAGACTTGATTTCCTCTATCAAAATCAAAGAAGGAGAAGAAGAAGAAAAAAAAAATCAAAAATACCTCAGGCTGTTAGATTGTACCCTTGGCCATGACCCCTCCTCTGCAGTGTCTGGCAGATATAGTGGATGCAGGCACTACACAGGGCTCGGGTGCGGGGTGGGCACCAGGAGGGGACCCGCTACCAGACCAGGCTTGCCCGGCCCCGCCACCCGGCCCCTACCTCCGACAGCCCTGCAATCCTCCTGCCCCGGCCCGCAAAGTGCTCTCCACTTCTCAGCTGGCGTTCAGCATTTCAACAATATTTAACCTGCCATCAGCCCCATGGCCGGATTTTAACGGGTCTATCCCCGCCATGGCGGCCTCGTGTTCCCACGACAGTTGCTAGGAAAATATCCCAATCACAAAATCCCCTCGCTCTGTATTTGGAAGCATCATCTCCCCAGCCATCAGCTGAATTACACAAGCACACCTAGGAACAGACATGGCCGTTTTGCCAGCCAAAAAGACATAAAGACATACAAGAAATTAACACCCTCAGCTCGGATTTTTTCTGTTTTTCCATTTTCTTTTTAGATTTTCTTCCCGCCAGAAAGAAATTTGCCCCATATCAACCTGGACCTGGAATGTTAAATATAATTCAGATAAAGAGAATCTCCATGCACACGTAGGGTAAAAATCGACCTAGAGGTTGCAAAGTACATTTTGATAT
Organism: Ara ararauna; assembly: GCA_028858755.1. NCBI lineage: Eukaryota > Metazoa > Chordata > Aves > Psittaciformes > Psittacidae > Ara > Ara ararauna. The sequence goes on from CM054381.1 coordinate 24,253,644, forward strand.
TTAAAAAAAATCCCGGTTTGGGATTCTTCGAAACACGCCGTTCAAAAGGAAGGCTCTAGTGCACTTTTAAAAGCAAAATAAAATCAGATTACACCGCCTTTAGCTTTCAATCGCATTTCAAGAATACTGTAGCACTTTTGGAGACAAACCCAAGGTTATCTAAAGCACCACACTGAAATATTCCACCTTTGGACCAGGCAGATAGCGGGCTGCTGCTTTCATTGTGCGTTTATTTCCAACTTTACCCAGCCTGGTAGCACCTATTCCTCACTTATTTTAATAGGATCGTAATTAACTTTAAATGCAATCAAACCGCAGTAAGGCTCAGTGAAAAAAAAAATACAAATTAAACAAACAAAAGAAAAAAATCAGCGAAATCTTACGAGAGAAAACTTGAGCTGGTCGTATTTTACAACCTCCAGACCTGCTTTTTTTTAGAGGTATGGGGCTGCTTTTGGCTGCTGCAGCGCACTAAGGAGCAGACGGCTATATTCTCCGCATCACGGAGGCTGTCTGCAGGTCTGCATGCACGGAAGAGGCAGACCTCTACAGAAAATCCCTGGACCCTTTTGTGTGGCATTTTTTTTCCTGCCAAAATCTTCAGCGACACAGCACCTGCAGCCCGATACTTCTCAGCATTAAATGTGATGGCTGTGATGCTCGTTAGTATATTCGAGCCTGCTTTATGGTGCTGGCGTGTTGGAGTTACACCACGGCACGGGTTAAACTCGGTAATACAGACCTTTACTCTCCTTCTCCTGGGCTTCTGGGCTGGACACTGAGCCTTCGGGTAGGCAGCTCCGCTCGTCTTGCAACGTGGACTTAGGCTCGGGACTTTCCACTTGAGAGACTTTAGCGGTGCTGTCTTGGCTGTTCGGGTTTTCATTCATTTTCTTTTCCAGCTGAAGTTGAGCAGATATCTGCGGTTTGGAGCTGCCGCGAGGGTTTAACTGTAACATTACAGTTGAACTCGTTTCAGGGCTATTATTGTACTCTTGGGTTTTCCCAGTGGCGTAGGTCTGGCTCAGTCTAAAATATCCTGGGACGGGAACCTCGGGGTTCTCAATGGGGCATGATTCAGACACCAGCCTCTGGTAGGAAGGGACGTCTGCAGAAATGAGTTTGGATCTCTTATCGGAATACATGCAGCAATTGCTTTCTTCTTTAATATTTGTAGTGAAGGAACAAGTGGGGACCTGCTGTGTAACAGGTTGCTCTATTCGACAAGATCTGTTCGGATCTGTCCAAGTGTCTACTTGAGGTATATAAGGATGTACATTCATACCCATATTTTGGTGATTAACTTCTCTTTTAGCCAGAGACGGAAGGAGTCCACAGGTTTGCATCCCATACGTCCCAATGTCTGTGCTAGGTGGCATATACATGCTGGCGCTGTTGGAGTAGAAACTGTCACTCCTGCACGCACTGATGAGAGAATCTACTAAAAAAGTATTAGCGGCAGGAGAGCTGTTGGGAAAGGACATTTTGGGGCGGAATTTGAGGAAGAGAGATTGTGTCCTTTGTAGGCTGACATCTCTAGGAAAACATTCCCGTGTAATTGCGGATGCCTCCGCGCGACCACATGACAGCCGGGCCAATGGCAGCGCCCGCCGCCCCGCGCCCCGCCGCCCCGCCGCTGACGCGCCCCGCCGCGCCGCCCCGCCGCGCCCCGCCGCGGTCAACAGCGACCCCTAGGCCGCCGCTCCGGCACCGCACCGCCCCGCCGCGCCGCGCCCGCGCTGCGGCAGCCGGGCCGGGCCCCCCCCCCCCCCCCCCCACCGCCGCGGAGCCTCCGCGGGTGCGGAGCACACACAGCCCCCCCCCCACCCCCAACGCCGCCTCCCCGGGTGGCACGGCGGGCTGGAAACCAAACCGCCGCTTGTCCGCCATGGCTCCTGTAAAAGCCCCGCGTCTGACAAGTGCGGGGACAAAAGGTTGCGGGATTTATTAATGCGTATTAAGGAGAATCAGGGGCGATCAATAAAACCCTCATCTACATTCTTGGGCTACTTGGTAATTTTCTTGCTTCTGAAGCTTTTTCCAGAGTTATACCCTCTGTTGCCGCGCACGGGAAGATATTTTATTAACAAATCAATCCAGACTTTGTAAAGGATAAGATTAATAGTTAAGATTTAGCATAATGGTGTTCGCGTTATGAATTATTGAAAATTATACTATTGATTTTTTTCCTCGCTGCTAACCGAGAAGGTCAATTTTTGTTTTAACACAAATCGTCAAATATTAAAAGCTGGACTTTTGTCATAACTCGAGTTTTATAGGGAAGCCACATTCCTAAAATTATTTTACTATGCCCTCGCCCGACCGCCTGGGAAAAGGGGAAAAAAAAAAAAAAAAGGAAAAAAAAAAAAGAAATTAAATAAATTAAAGATTAAAAAAAAAATAAAGCAGGTTTTTCACTTGCCCTGGAAACCGAAAGCATCATACAGATAATTTCTCCTTCTGTGGTGTTGCTCATTAAAAAACATACAAAAACTCATATCCTCACTGCAACTCTTCCAGTAACTTTTTCTTTCCTTGCCTTGTTTTCTTTTTGAAGAAGAATGACAAATGCGTCTGTATGATGAAAAAAAAGAAATACCGAAGGCAACAGCAACTGCTTACATGGCAAACCAGAGTTTTCCGCCCCAACATTTTAAACCTGTTTTACTGTTTCCCCCCACCCCCCCCACTTCCTACCCCTATCTACACCCGCATCTATTACAGTTTAAATAGTGACGGTGCAAACTGTTTATTACTCTTTCTCCTTTGCTTTTCTTTTTTTGATTCCCCCTCCCCTTGTTTTCTTGGTGGTGTTTCTTTTGGTGCTTTTGTTGTGTTCTTTTTGGTTTGGTTTCTCTGTGTGTGTGTGTTGTTTTGATTTGTAGGGGGGGTTATTTTCTTTTTTCTTTATTTCTTTTTTTTTTTCCCCTGTACTCAAAGCGGGGTGTTCCTTATCTGGGGCTGATGCTGTCAAGGACTCTTATCCAGACAAAGTGAACTTGTTGATAATTCTTGTTTCGGATTTCCCCGCCTGTTTATTTTGGGCCTTTCTACCATCAAAACGCCTTTTCAGGTCCCCCAAAGCAGGCAGCACGTGGAAGGATTTTAAAAAATTTAAACGCATCTTCCACGCGGCGGAAAATCCACCAGCGTGGGTTTGAATCTCCCCCCGTTTCTTGGCATTTGGATGCTTTGCACTTTTACCGTACACTTTGCACTGCTGAAAACAATAACCCTATTTAAAATTTCGCTGTGGCAATGAGACAGACCCTTTAAAACCTTATCGCAGCTGTTCAAATACAACATCATTGTCAGGTTAAGAGCCAGTGTCTTTTATAGCTGCAGTCTCCGGCTCCTGGCTAGCCTAAGAGTTTAAATATTACCTTCGGCATAGTCGCTGCTCTCAAGATCTTCCCGCAGCAGCATCCCCTGCGCCTGGCGCGGCCCCTCCGCGGGCGCGCTCCGCCGGCGCCGAGGATCGAGCTCCGCCGGGATGGCAAGTTAAGATCATTATCAGAGCCATGGCTAAGATTTCCCTGCGCTGGAGGAGGAGAAGAAGCTGCGGCGGAGCCCACGACGCTCCCTCCGAGCCCCGCATCCCCCCCTCTCTTTCCAGCAATTTCCTCTTCTGCAACAACAGCCCGGACAACCCACAGAGTTTAAAGAAACAAAATACTATTTTCCTTGACGCAGCTTAAGACTCGACTGTTAAATCTAATCAGGAATTTTATGCCCATCAAATGGCTCTTTCATAATCTTTATTTACACTTGCAGAAAAGGGGGTCCCAGAAATATCCCAGCTGAAGTGTGAGCCCTGAGCTCTGCAGCGGGTTTCGCCCGGCAGCAAAGTTAAAACAATAAGCAAAGGCTGCGCTTGCCTTCCACGCCAGCCCGGCCGGTGCTGGGGGAGCTGACTGCTCGGCTCCTGATTAGACATGAGGGCTCTTTGATTTTTTGAATTGGAAATATGCATTTCTCGCATGTCACTACACGGGAGCTCAGCTGATGTTTGCGATGATAATGACTTAAATATCGTATTCAGGACTGGTAAACGGCTCCGTAAGACCCTTCGCTCATGATAAATCATGAGGGGTTTTAAAAGCGGCAGCATTTTTTTATTATTGAAAATGAACAGTAGGAAAGTTTAAGTTTGATGTAAATAGAAATTGAATAAACATGCGAGAGCCACTGGGGAACTGGGGACTTAGGCTCTGGGCATTTAATGTCATTCTTGTTTTAAATCATATTAAAATGGAATCAAGTAATTAACATTAATAAATAAATCAATATTGCGCAATAAATGAGATCTACAATCTACATTAATATAAGGGTTTGGCTCTCAGAGACCCATATTTTTCCCAACGAGGGAGAAAAAAAAAACCCAACCAATGTGCCCATGCAGATGTAAATCACTGTTTGTAATAAAGCATAGGTGGACATTACAGTTTTCTCCTCCAGCAAATGTCAGGGCTAAAAACTTGAGGTTACCAGACGTGGCAGCAGGGCTTAATTTTCACTACCTTATATTCCTAAACCTTATTACTGGTGATATGATTATTATTTCTTGTCTCGGCTGTGCTAAGGATTTTCACAGTTGCAATTTGCTCTGTTTGTGTCTCATTATGGGAGGGGGATGGGAGCGAAGTACGAAACAGGCTAGATATTTTGCAGATGCCTTCAGTAACAAAGGTGTTGTGGGAAATATCTTATTTTAAAAACAGGCTTGAACCCAGGAAGCTTTTAGGAAAATTCCTTCATTTACTCGATTTCAGCATTTTATTTAGGGCGTCTTTAAAGGCGGGGATGGTATATTATATGCCATACTGCTATATTGCAGAGAGATTGAAGAATAGTTTTTATTTCAGGGGAAAAAAAATTGGCTACGATATTGTGTCCTTTCTTCTTTTAATAAAACAACTGTCACGTTGCCCAGATTTCTATGTGCCATATTTTCATAGACAGTCGGCGTCTGGGCTGAGGGCTCAGATTCTCTGGATTTTTTGACCGGGGGGAGGGGGGAGAAGGGACGGGGACGGGGACGGGGACGGGGGGGGGAGGGTACCGGACGACATACTGATGACATTATGCCTTTTCCTAAATATGAAAGCTTATAAAATAAAAAAAACAGCACTCTGGCCTTTTCTTCAAAGGTGTTTTTGAGCATGGGAATTGCACAGGAGCCCAGACTGTCCTCCCAGCTTCGCTCGAAGCCTCAACACTTCCACAATTGCATTTCTATATTTCTGCGGACACAGAAGTGAGTATCTACTACGATGAGATTTTAGCCTGTAAGTTGTCCGCAGATGCAGCCCTCAGCCTCGGCATTTGGGCTGCATGTTTATCTTTCGGCAGATTCCTGCCGCATGTGTAGTTTAATCAGAAAATAAGCAAATATCCTTTTCGTTTTCCTTAAAGGACAATCCCACAGACACTTGGAAATAGCTCACAGCTTTTTCTGTCTAAAGGGATAAAACAGAGAAAGGGGTGGGAAAAAAGAATAGAAGAGGTTATAAGCTCATGGAGAATCATCACATTTACACGATGATTCAAAAAAGAAGCGGCGTTTCCATATTCTGCTATATAGATTTATTTTTTTTTTTCATAACACATCCTGGCTCACATCACTCGTTCACATTCGCTGCGATCGGCCTCACTGTAACTGCGAGCATTTAAAGCTCCTTGCATGAAGCCTGATGGGTTTGGGGCTGGTGTGGGCGCTCACAGGGAGCACTCCCAAGCCAAGAAAAACAAACACAAAAACTTCGCTAAACGTTTCCCTCTCGAAATGGGTATCTCCACCGAGAGACCAGGGGATTTTCCTTCGGGATCCGGCTGCGCCTGCAAGGACTACCTTTGGCGTCAGGGATCCCAAGGATTTCAAATTGTACAATGCCATTTTATTACCGACGGAAAGGCTATTTCTAGGAGAGAGTTAACACTGAACTTCTAAAACCAAGCCAACCCCAAGCCCCAACAACCCAGCAGAGAAAGTGCCAGCAAATGCTTTCACGAGAAAAGGGGTTTTAAAAATGCGGAATATGGCTGAAAACGTGAAATAGATTTCGATTAATTCTGCAAATAAGCAGAAAGCAGCGAAGCACTTTCTTTCCTCACGTTTTGACCAAAAATGCGCACTGAAGGGAAAATATAAAGAAGAAAACCGACAAAAACCGAAACATGCCCGGTCACTGGAGAGCATCCAGGAAATTCATAAGCTTCACTTTAATTTTCTAATCTCTGGTTTCATTTTAATAGATCTCCATAGTACTTTTAAAGAGGGGGATTTCATTCGGCGATGCCTTGGCAAAGTGATGTTCGGATATTAAAAATATCGCCTTTTTGCTTTAGTCTCTCTCGCTCTTTCTAAAAAATAAGCCCTCTCTAGGATCTAACGTTAATCTCCCCTTAAGTAAAGTGTGCTTTTAAAATTATGCTTTCTGTGCCTAAAGGTTTATTTTAAGAAAATCCTGGATTAAGAACCGAAGGTAAACTGTGGAAACGCATGGGGTTTGTGTTACTTTTGTTTCATTGGCGTTAAGGCTGCACTTAAAGGAATAAACAGATTTTCCTTCTAGAGAACGAATTTGGGATATCACTGGAGTTTTGGTGGCTTTTTCTTTTTTTTCTTAAAATTATGGTGGGGGTTTTTTAAAGCTCGGATGCATTATAAAAGATTACGACCAAATTTTTTTTCTTCTCCTTTAAAGTGGCGTATTTCTCCATCCCGTCACGGTTATAGGTTATTTGTTTAATAAATCTTTTTGATGCTTTATTTTCTCATTTGGAAGGCCCTGAAATCTTATCGTTACTTATATATTAGCTATTTTATTAGCAGTGGGGTTATTCTCAGGGAGCCGGGCTGCCGTGGGCGTTGCAGCGCGTCGGGGCGCCCCCCTGTGGCCGCGGCCCTCACTGCCGCGGCCGCCCGCCTGCCTCTGCCCGGGTTCTCTCTTCTCCGCGGCTCCGTCTGCTCCCGATCACGGGTTTCTCTTGTTCTTTTTAAATAGAAACGTAACCGTGCTATCCATGAGCGTTTATGCAAGATTAATACTGGGTTGTTTCGGTTTCCGCGGCCCTTTTTTTGCGGTGTCTTAGCATTTTAAAGGCGTATTAATCCACTGAGGTAGGCAGCTACAGCGCTGCAGGGAACAGAAAAATCAAACGCCTCGTTTTCGTCCTGTGGATTAAGGCTCGGGAGAGACGAGAGGATTTTGCTATAAGGTCAGGCGAAACGCTGTGAGAAATTCCCCGCCGCTTAGCGCGTTTCTAATTAATGGGCTTTGTGGAGAAACGCACGGCTGCAGAAAACCTGCATAGAGAGACCATCTTTCTCCTTACATTACGAAGCATTTCCTACAGCCCACCTATTATCATTCTGAGCGAAAAAAGGACCTCAAAAACCAAACCCAAACCCTCTTTATTTTATTTTTAGAGCTAAAAAAGGGGAGATCTGGGGAGAATTCCTGTGAGCGGAAGGGAAGGGCGAGGGACGCGGGAGTCGGCGGGCCAAGGCGGGCGCGGAGTGGAGAGAGGCACGCTCCCGCCCGCCGCCCAGAGCTCACCTCGACCCGGCCGGGGCTTTCTCTGCGTTATGATGCATTTGCTAATCCGGCCAGCTATGTGGTAATAACTGTGTGTGTGTGGTTGTGCGTGTGTGTGAGAGAGGGAGGGAGGGAGACAGAGAGAGAGAGAGAGTGGGTGGTGGTTGAAAATAACAGAGGAACCTTAAGGCGCCTAATTATTCAGAAAGGTTAAAGGTGATGACCTTGACATTTTGGAAGTTCAAAGGCATACACTTATGTTTTTCTTGCTAAAGGGTTTAAAAATATTTTTTTTAAAGTCATGCCTACCTCCACTTCTATATCTTAATTTTTTTAATTCTCGGGTTTTTCCTGACTTATTTGGGCACTTTTGCCTTCCCTGCATGCGAGCGTAGCGAGAGCCGCCGGTTCGTCCTATTCAAACCAGGCAAATTCTTTCCTCACTCCTCGCCTTTATTGCACATTGCGGAAATCTCTTTTTCACCCACCAGAAGGTGTATAATATAACCCAATTAAGCTGTTTAGAACCTCGGTTTTTATGGTGTTGTCTAGACAGTTCAAGGTTTTGTAAACAGCCCAGCCAGGTCACGCAAGATAAAGCGGCGCGGAGCAGAGCCCTGCCGGATGCCGGCCCCCGCGCAGGGCCCGCCGCAGCCGTGGATGGGGCCGCGGGCTGCGCTCCCGGAGCTCCGCTCGCCCTCCCCAGGAACGGCATCCAAGAGATCCACCCCTCTGTCTCCAAAAGGGTCTCTTTTTTTTTCCACTCCTTTTTTTTCCCCCAACTAGTGCCAATTGTTTATAGCTCCCTCTTGTCCGCCTCTCTCCGAGCCCTCCGTCTTTCTGCCTCTCTCTTCACTAACAAGTAAACAGCCATTGGCTTTGGGGATTCTGGCCTTACTGTGAGACTGACAATTATTGTTATTATTTTAATTAAAAATAAAAGCCTTTTTCGATGTTTATCGCAATTGCAGCCCCATCAGAAATGATGTGCCGCAGCCAGCCATGCTGGCTCTGCCTCACGGCGAACAGAGAAGGTTACGCATACCTACAAAGGGAGAGTTACACATCTAAGCTGTTCTTGATTCAAACGCATTTAAAACAACCCGGCTAAGCAGCTTCCCATTATTATTCAATTGAACTTGGCTCTAACCCGGGAAAAGTTAGAATCTTCTGGGGATGGAAATCCATAGAGTGCACGGAAGTTATAACCTTAACTTTACTAGAAACCATTTATTCACATGAAAAAGACAGTGGCCCATGCTTTTGGATGACAATAGAAACATATATATATATTTTATATATAGCGAACGTACATTTACCATCTCTTAAATAAACCGCATTCACTTAAAGGGAGGAAAGTGTTACCCTAGCTCAAAAGCAACAACAGACCCCCCCCCCCCCCCCCCCCGAACTCAATGAATTGTAAGCAAAAACTACCAGACACACTGCAGGTCCATTGCTGGCACTGTGGGTGAGGGAAAAAAGCACCTTTGGCGAGAAACACTGGAGAGTGGACAGTTGGATTTGCCCTAATTTCCCCTTATCAGGAATCTGCTCCGCCAAGCCCCGAAATCTCCAGTGGCCATTCAGTGTGTGGAGTTGCATATGAAAATGAAACTTTGAGTTCCGCAGGGTGGATGTGTCATGTAAACCAATTTACTTTTGCATTCAGATGGCAGGTCAAAGAGACCGAGATATTCTTTGTTTTTCTTCTTTCTTCCTTTTCTCTTGCTCCCTCTTTTAATTTTTTTTTTAATTTGTTACTCCTTTCAAAACAAGGGATTGCCAGTGAAATATTGGAGTCGATCTCTGTTCAGTTTCTTTTCTTTCATCCTTCGGTTCTGGAACCAAATTTTAACTTGCCGGTCAGTGAGGTTGAGCATTCTGGACAACTGCAGTCTTTTCTCTTTGTTTATGTACACGTTGAAGAAAAACTCCCGTTCCAGTTCCCTTATCTGATATTTGGTATAGGGACACCTCTTTTTCCTTGATCGCTGGGGAATTGCTGAAATTCAAGAGAGAAGAAACTGTTTTGTGCTGCTGCGAACACGCTCAGCTAGGAAGAGGTCAGATTCTTTGACAATATCACATTGCCTGGATAACAGCCTTCTAACAGTTAAGAGAAAAAATATTGTTTTTGCTCTCTGGGTGAGTTAACAAAAAAGCGAATATTTCCCAACTTCTCCTTAAAAGAGAGCACTTCGAGCAACACAGAGAGATATTTAAATGGGCTGGAAAAATTCCAAGTTTCTCAAACTCCTCTCACCCACCCCCCGCCCCAAACAAACGAAGATCTTAAGTTCTAAACTGAAGGCAGCTCTGAGCAGTACCTGTGAAATCTCCCCGTCTCCCCCCCCTCCAAATCAACAATTTAATAACAATTAATATCCTCTTCCAAGAATACCTTAAGCCCACCTAAATTGGTTTCCTATCGTAAACACGCTTTACAACGGTAAAGGAAATCTTATAGGATATATAAAATCCTTTGGATGCTTATAAAATTGCACATAAAATGCGGCTTGACAAAGTGTTGGCCTTGTACTCTTGCCCCCAATTTACTACTGATACCTACCTGAACTGTTGCTCTTCTCTGCAACAGCCTCACCAGAAGGGGAATCGGCGCTGTTTGCTGGTGTCACTTTCTTCTCTTGGCTGGAAGGTGTTTTACTGCAAGTGCTGTTCTGGGCTTTCAAGTCGCCCTTGTCCGCGTCCCCTTCGCCCTCGGAGTGCTGCTGGTACGGGGGTCCGGGGGCTGCCTCGTAAAACTGGTCGAAGCCTTGCGGCAGGATGCCGTTCCTCCCCACCGAGCTGTAGAAGTTGGAGGCGGCGGGAGACGGTCCGTGGTGGCCGCAGACAGGGTCCGTTTTGAATAACATTTCCGTCCTCCTGTTCGCAGGCTGCAGAAAGTCTCTGTGCATCACCTCTTCAGCTGAGTAATAAGGAGCATAACTGCCCCTATACTGCCATTTGCTGCGCTCTAATCCGTATTCCCTGAATGCCACTTCGCGCACAGGTTGGACATGAGGTAAATTGGAAGAATAAGGAAAAGTCATTTGACAGGACGACGACTGCGACAAAAAAGAGGGTTTCGTCGAGAAATCTGAGGGTGAGACGTAATAAGCGCACCCTGGCAGATACATATTGGAAGTGCCGTGACTGCAATCGTCAAACTCAGTCATGTCTTCCTTTTTGCGATTGCAAGCAACCAGGAGGCTTCAATGCATTGAACAAGATCCATCTATTGCACAAGAGGGTTTGGACAGGATCAACTAAGAAAAAATCCCCACCGTGTGCTGACGTGCAATTCATCTTGATTGATTCTAGTGGTAATTATGTCACGTGACGCGATGCAGAAATGTCCTTATATCTATATCAGCCCCTCGGAAAGGCTCCTAACACCGCTCCAAAGAGCCCTCCCAGCACGCAGAGGAGAGAGCAGCCTTTGTACAGATACAGCCGGTTTTCACCCTCAGCCTTTCCCCCGGCGGTGAGGTTCACGTCGGTGGTGCCGGTGATCACCTGGGGCCGCGCCGCCCGGGCGGGTGCCTGCCCACCACCGTTGCAGCCCGGAGCGGAGCCCCGCTATGCGCAGTCCCCGCCAGCATCGTTGCCCGGCCCGCCCGCCCGCAGCAATGGGGCAGCAGAGCCGCCGTCGGGGAAGGGAGCCCCCGGGGAGAGGGAGCCCGCCGGGCACCCCCGGCTAGGGAGCGCGGCGGCTCCTCGCTAGCGGGAGCGATGCTCGCCGGCCACCGCCGCTCACACAGATGATGAGCGAGCGGGTGATGATTCACTCAGGAAAGACAAGTACCACTCGCACGGGTGGATCAGCCCGCCCTGCTCCAGCAATCCACAGTTGGCATCAGAACCGGTCACAAAATCCAGAGCCCGAGTCCCGATCACCTTATTTTCCCCCTCTTACAAGCCCAAACAGTGCGCGCTTGTGCCAGGGCGCCAGAGACAAACTGAGATCAGAAATATGCAAACAGAACATCTCTCAGAAGCAGCTTTTATGAAAGGGAGACACTTTCGGGCTCTTCTGGAAAGCAGCGGGCTAGGGAGGGAAGAGAGGTCCACCCAGCACGGTTTCCTTGGGAAGCAAAGCAGCACACAAAGTGACCTCTGTTCCCGTGCCTCCAACTCCCACCCAAATGTCCATTTTCATTGGAAGGGAAAAGCAGGGTTGGGAGCGGGCGACATGCACAACAGCCGCCAGCCCCACGGCCGCCCTGCATTCGAGGGCTCATTTTTGCCAATTTTCTTTTTTGCCTTGAAATATCATTTTACATACACGAGTACAACCCAGGTCACAAAGGCTGAAAAAAGAAGAGAATAAATAATACGTGCCAGCAATAGCCCTATGCTCGAGCAGTCCTTCATTCCAGATACGTTTGCCAGCTCTCTATGGGAATGTCTTTTTTCCACCACTGTACAGCATAGCCAGAGCAGCCTCGCCACATGCCGCTCTCCAAATACACCCAAAACCTGAGCGAGCTCCCCACGCCGAGGGGGCCACCCGCTGGCACCCAGGCGATCCCCGGGAGCTCTGGCCAGGAGGCAAGGCCCCAGATCACCTCCTGAAAGGCAGCCGCCTAGTCCCACAGCATGCAGAGAGCCCGGCAGGTAGAGAACTGAACCAGATAGAGGGGCAAGCGGGGGGAAGGCCCGGGGGCTCCCCGGCTCTGCGAAGCGGCGGTGCCCACCGAGGGCTCGGCCCCGCTGCGACAGGCGCTTCAGCGCTCCCTCGGATCCGCGCCACGGCGGGTGTCGATGCAGGGAGCCCTGCAGCACGGGCTGCCCCCAGCGCCTTATTCCCTGCCCCCCGCACCCTGCTCTCCGCACCCTGCTCTGCACCCCACCACCACCGTCGCTACCCCTTCTGCATCCTCCGGTCCCCCAGAGCAGGAGAGGGCTGCCCAAGAGGCTTCCTTACCGCAGCCCAGCTTGCCCTTTCTAAAAAGCAGACCGAAGCCAAGCAGATAAGATGAAACTCATTCCCCCCTTTTCCTCCCTTTCTTTCATTTTTTCTTTTCTTTGTACAATATGGTGGGTTTTGTCTTGGTGCCTCGCCCGCAAACCATCTCAGACACCACACATTGGTTCCAGCAGATAGACCCTCGCAAGGTATCACTAGAACTCAAGGCACAAAACCACCACTCCCTTCTTTTATCGATAACTTTCGAGCCCCTTCGATTCTGAAGCAACACATGAACAACCTCTTAAAAAACGATGCCTGCGCAGTTAAAATGGCTCCTGTGTCACTTACCACCCTGAGCTTGCAGCAGAGCAGGGCAGGGATCCGTTTGGATTGTGCCCTCAGGTTTCTCATCGCCTGTCTCCTCAGGAGAGATGGCTCTGGGAACCTATGGAGCTTCATTTTCTTTATCGTTCAAACAACTAATAACGCCTTAGTCAGAATCCTTCACCTTCCTTTCGATGCAGCAAGCCTAGCATCAGTTAAATTTTGGCGCAGGAGCCAACCGGTTTCAACTAATTCAAGTTCAAAGACATGGCGACGATTTGTTAATACTAAGCCCTTTTAGAAAACAGTCCCTTAAAGAGCAATCTAATTTGGGGCATGTGAGACCAACACCATAGCAGAGACCCCGCTGGAATAAGGCAGAGCTGGGGATCCCCGCCTGCCACAGCATTTTCACCCTGGGGTCGGTTCCCAGCCCAGCTCTGAGCATTACATATATATCCCCCTTCTTTTTCTTTCCCCTTCAAGAAGATTAGGCAGCAGAGAAACATAAATGCATATCATGTCCACAGTCAGGCGAATACTTTACCGTTAGGCGTCTTGAAACATCTGCAACCGTTGCCTGGAATTACCAAGGATTCAGGTCCAAGTGACATTTCCAAAAGCCCTCCTTGAAAATCAAGGCTACTCGCATAACATTCGGGTTTGAAAAATACACCCAGTCCGGCTGGAGAAGATGCGGTGTTTTGTGCCACCCAAGATAAGACACTAACTTGACCTTAACTTTGTTATGGCGCCCCTAGTATCTGGAGAACGTGAACAGACACTGTCTGGCAGCTCTCGTAAAAACCGACTGGAGAAGAGATTCTGAGTCATTTCATTTATTGCCACTACAGTTCTGCAAGAAAGCTTTTCCTCCCTGCCAAACTTTAATTATTTATGCTCTTTTAGGAAGCACAAAGGCATCCAGAGCCATTCCCAACAAGCCGAGTTGCGTTTGCAGCCTTATCAAACGAGGAGGAATGGAGAGTCTCCTCGGAAGGGCTTTATCACGTTAGGGCTGCGGTCGGAATGCAAAGATGTTTATGTTGAAATAAATAAAGGGATGATGGTCGCCTGCACGCTGGGGGGGGGGGGGGGAGTGGGGGCTGCCGTGGGTCCCGCAAACGGGTGCCAGCTGCTCCCCCCGTTCCCACACCGCACCCCATGCACCCGCAAAGCAGGGACAGTGGGCGAAAGGACACCCGAAATAATCCAGCCGGAGGGCAAGGGGTACAGCCACCTCACTCGGGCGCATCTCCAGCACGCCCTCCCAGCCGGCGTGCAGCACACGCGTGTGCGCACACATGTGCCCACAAGGCGGGTGAGGCGGGTGCGCGCAGGCAGAGCCGCGCAGGCAGAGCCTCACAGGCAGCGCGCATTCTGTGTTTGCAGCTCTGTCACGCGTGTGCGTGTGTGTGTGTGTATGTGTCGTTGTGTGTCTTCGCCTGCTGCTCCAGAGGAGCGGTTGAAACCTGGGGCACGGGCACGCGTGAAATCATGCACGATTTTCTACCACCCGTGTGTCTGTGAGCAGTGCGAGCCCACAGATATGCACTTCTGCGTGTGTGTGTGTGTGTGTGTGTGTGTGTATGTGCACACACGGTTGCGCACAACGGGTGCTGCCGAAATATGTGCCTCTCTGTGTACAGGCACATACAGAGATACATAGCACACGTACTTTAGCATCACATCACAATTTAGATCCTACCTCCTCTGGTTTTGATCCTTCATAGGCGATTTAGGCTAGAAGCTCTACAATAAGCCATCATCGTGGGTCAGATACATTTGACAAATAATACATCTTTTCACCCGAGGACGTTCTTCGGATTTTACATCATTCAAATAATAAATGGACTGGTTGTACTGGGGCTGGTTAGGATAGAGAATGACGGCATATTACAGTCCATATTTTTCATGGACTGTAGCCCAATGAATATATTTCCAGGAGAGAATAAGAAAAGGGGCTTTATCTGTTCTTTTGTTTTCCTCCTGGCTTGCACCATTGAGCTTGCTTCTAGTTTTTTTTTAATTAGGGAAATGCTGCAGAATGAAGAGACTTCCATTGTCCGCAATGCGCCAGCTCCCAACATGGGGCTGGATGCCTCGACGACTTGAAGGGACACAGAGGTGGTGTCTCAGGCTGTGGGTGCCCAAGTGCTTATCCCGGCCCTCAGGGAGCTCTCACCCGGCGCTGCCTCACCCCTGCTTTCCCCTGACAGCAACCCCGTCATGGCGAGGCAAGGTTTTGTCTGAAATGGGCAATGCGGCAAGGGTGGCCATTCTGGACGGCGAGAAATGCCGCCTCCGAGATGGGCTGGGTTTCCTTCTCCCTCCCGAAACACCACACGAACATTACCTTTGGGATCTCTGGAGAGCTTTTGGGAAGATGACTGCACCTCTGGCTCTTAGGGATACAAAATCATGTGGCCCACCGTGCCCTTGCGAGCAGCCATCGCAAGAAAATGAGTGGGTAGGAGCGAAGTTCAAATATACCCTTTTATGAAATAATGAGTTTATTGCCTTCAGGAAGGCAATTGCCTCGTGTAAATAGGTAGCTGCATTGTGCCATTCCTTCTGGTTGTTTAGCCTTGTGTACGCCCAGCACAACCATATTTGAGCTTACATTATAGACCAGAAAATAATGCAGGCTCTGCCAGCGTTATTATTATTAGTGCTGGGGGAGACAACCCAAGATTTTGAGTGTGGAAACGCCTCTTCATTAGAAACAGATTTATGTGGAAGCTGCAGCCAAAAGGAGTTTTAATCCGGCCCTAGAATTCCGTGATTTTTTTTATTATTATTATTTTTGTTTATTTTCTGAAGTACCAGACCAAGGCGGTAACACCCGCGTTTCCCCCAGCTCTGCAGGTCCGGCCAGCCTGACTGCTCTGGTGCTGCAGAACCTGGTGGCTCCCGGCAGAGAAAGACTCTCAGCAAGATGCGGGGAAAATCGATTTCCTTCTCGTCCTAAAACAATAATCAAACGGCTTGGGCAATGCTCCCAGCCCCTCCGGTTGGGTTATCCTCTGAGGTTTGTATGTGGGGGAAAAAAATGAAAGCGGTCTCCTCTTTCACTCCTGAAAGACTCTGCGGAAAAGGCCTTGGGGACCGTCCCTCAAAATAACCAAACCCACCAAACCCTCCTGGCTCTCCCCTCTCCTGCGCCGCAGCACTTCAGGGTGAGAGGCTGTCCCCGGCTCCCTGCAGCACTGCCTCAGCCCAGGCCCCGACCCCAGCCCGCCGCGGCCTCAACACCGCCCGCTCTCCCTCCGCCTATTTGTTTGGGGCAGCGCTTGGACAAGGCCAAAGTCAGCGGCGCTGAAAGGGCAGGACCCGGGCTGGCCCGGCCACCTGGGGCGGCACCGGCGGCGACGCCTCGGAGGCTGCCTGCTCCGGGCCCTGCTGCCCCTCCGCCTCCGCGGTAAGCCGCGCTCCCCGTGGGTCCGTCTGGCACACGGCGGGGGTGCATCTTCCCAAGGGGGAACCGCTCCTCTGTACCCGGGGAATGGGGCGGTAGCAACTCCCCCCATCCCCGGCCGGCACACAGGCTCCCCTCCAGCCATTACCGCTGTTCCTGCCCCTGCCGTCGGGCAAGCGGGAGAGGATGCCACCGCGGAGCCGGCGAGCAGGTTACGCGCGGGCCTTGCACGGGTGTCACGTACCCTCTCTGCCAGGCTGCGGACAGATCTGCAGCTCCGAGCAGGGGGTGGAAGGAAAAAAAGGAAAAAAAAAAAAAAGGAGAAATAAAAAGGTTTATTTGCTAACCACTTTCCCCATCGCTGCTCGAGCAGGTTACTCCAAACCACAAAACAAGCCGGCGCCGCAGGCTCGCCCTGGCGTGCAGAGCAGCAGATGAAGGGAGCGGCCAGGATTCACAGAGCTGACGTCTTTACTAGGCGTTATTCCTTTATTTTTGCTGCGAAATGGTGTTTACATACAGATAGAAGAAATCGATTTTAGTTTAGCACCACTCGTTCTCCGAGGAAAGAGAGAGTAAGAAGCATGAGGAACTATATATAAATGGAGAAAGAAAGGTTAAAAGCTGATAATACAGGTTTCCATGCTGGTCCGGCTTGTCTTCTTTGTTTTGGCTGAGAACTCAGCGCCTGCCAATTTACGCAGGGATCCTACGCGTTTCGAGAACTTGGTTTAAATGGTAAAAACAAAACCAGCCCACAAACCACAATCCCCGCGTTTGACTCGCGAATACGCTCTACTCTAGGGATGAACACTCCGGGCACAAGTTCATGCAGGAACGGGCAGACTCTGCTCTAGTACATAGAAAGCGCCTGCTCTCGCATTACTACTCTTTTCTTTTTCATCCGCCTGTTCTGGAACCAAATTTTAACTTGCTGATCGCTTAAATTCAGTCTGTTTGATAGTTCTTTCCTCTTCTGTCGGTTAATAAACTCGTTGAGGAGAAACTCGTTTTCCAATTCAGCAATTTGTTGTTTTGTGTAAGGTTTCCGTTTCTTTCTTGATCTCCCCTGGGTGGGGCACCAAGGCAAACCTACAACAAACACGTCGATAATTTAATGGATCAGGTCTGGGCATTAGAAAGAATATATATATTAAAAAGAAAAAAAAAGCAGCAAACCCGCAAGATTACCGGGCTAAACTAAGTCGGCAAATTGGGCAAAGCACTTCTGACAGCGCAATTGCTATCTACATCCGAGTCGGATTAAGCGATTATCGCTCCGAATGGGTTACAGGGGGTTTACAAAGCAATTACAGGCATCTCTTAGAAAGCAAGTATGGCTAGGTCTCCTCTAGCTAAAGCGAGATATTTAAGGCATACCATCCTGCACTGAAGGTCTGAGGCATGACTGGACTGCTGCGGGCTGAACTGTCAGGTTCAAGTTGACGGAATTCTTGATGTCCTCCTTTAAGCTGGAAGTGCAGGAATTCACTTCGAAAAGAGCAGCTGAGCCATGCAAACCCCTCTGCAGGCTCGAGTGGTCATACTTTACGGGCTTTAAGTTGGCTGCGTGAGTAACAGTTGGGTCATTTGCAAAAGATTGCCTTTGCCTGCATCTCTCCTCTTGTTTGGAGCTCGCATCGTGGGCGTAATATTTATTGTTGTCTTCCAGGCACTCTTTGTTGCCGTTGGAGCTGATGTTGATTGGAACGGAGCCGGGGAGGTAAGGCTGCGCCGCGCCGCTGAACGCGTGGCTCTGCGGCTGGGCTGCGCACGAACTTGAGCAAGTCCAGGGGATCGAGCTCCGGGGGTAGGAAATGGTGGGCAGAGCCGCCAATTGACTGCCATTAGCCCGCAAATTGGGAAAATAAAAGGAATCTGGAGATTGCAAATTCAAGAGAGAACCAACGTAGCCAGATCTGTAGAGACTGCGATCACACATTTCCAACAAAGGACTTCAGCTGTTCTTACAGCAGTATTTAGTTACAACAGGGAATAAGCGGAAAGCCTGAAACGATTGGACGAAACTTTGCAGACAGGTTCTTCAAAGCCGGTAATTTCAGCACCGCCTCCAGCCACCGAGCCGCAGAGTCCCCCCTTTTTCTTCCCCCGTCTCTCTTTTTTTTTTTTTTTCCTTTTAAAAAGTCTTATGATAACACTTGAAATATGAAAATACCGAGCTCGCAAGGGGGAGGGGAAAACATGGTCTCCGCTTCTATAAAAGTGGCCGGGGCTGGCTGGCAAAGCTGCGGCGATAGCGGGATGAGGGGAAACTAAACATTTGCAGAGTTGCCGAGGGGACAGGGTAGCCCCCGGCGCAGCCGCTGCGCGGCGGAACCCCACCAGAGCCGGCAGACCCCCTCCAGGGCCGGGCAGCACCCCCGGGTCTGGAGTTCCCCAAGGCCTGGGCAGCTGCTGGGGCGAAAACTATCACCGAGATAAAAGTGTGCACAGCGGGCTGGGAATAACCTATGATGCCTCCTTCCCAGTAATGGGAAGGATATGTGAGTGCTTAGGACACACGGATGTGTTTCTGCCTCTATGCAGATGAGCACACCTTGTCCCTCTGTGTGTGTGTGTGTGTGTGTGCAGAATATGCATTATGTCCTCTTTATATACGCGTTTGTTTTAATTGCGAGCAACATGATATGGTTGCAATAAAATTCTTAATTGTTCGGATATTACCATGATCGTCATTCTGGTACACTAATGACTAGTATTCTCTTAGGTACGTACGTCTGCCCTTTTTACCCCTTTTACCTTTCATCTTCACTCTGAAGAGAAGGAAAGATTTTAAACGACACCTCTAAAACCAGGAGTTTATTCTGTCTTTAAAACACAACCAACAGACTGAGAATAACAGCAGCAACAACACAGAATTACTCGAGCGACCCGCCGAGATAAACAGACAAACAAACATTCAAACAGAATGGAAAGACTGCAAAAAAGAAACTGGCCGGTTCTGCTCTGCAGCAGAGGATAGGAGTGCAGCGGTTGACAGCCTTACTGTGTTATTACGGTGCTGTTTCGGGGAGCTTATACGTATTTTTACTTTTTTTTGAGAGATCAAAAACCAGCCCAGTTATTCCGCTATTTCACCCTTTTTCCCCGTTGCACTGCAGTAAGTACAAATAAAATAATATTTGAGAGCATCCTCCCAGGAGGTTGTTCGTGTCCTTTCCCAGACCATGCGGGACGGCAGGCGGTGTTCTCCCCACAGAGGAAAGCCGAGGCCCCCTGTGCTGCGCCCAAAAGCTCCCGCAGGGGCCAAGCGACTGGGCCACTCGGGGACCAGCACCCCGCCGGAGCCCAGCAGGGACCCGCGTCCCCGGACACCTTCCGGTGCCGCTGCCCCACGGCGCCTTTGGAGGCCCATTTGTCACCCGGATCGGGCCTTTCTGTCCCTGGCCTCTTTTCCAGCAGGGTCTCCCCGAGTTTGAGAGAGCCCATCTTCAACAGTCTTAATGCCCGGATTTAGCCGCTTTCATTACCTCATTTAAAAACCTGAACCTAGTTAACAGATAGGGTTAATTTTCCGTGTTATTGTCCTCTTAATCATAGTTTTAATCTTGGTTTTATTTCTACTCCGAGATCAGAGCCGCTGCCCCTCTTGACATTCTCCTAATCAAATTCATCTTTCTGTTTAATGGGAAATTGGGGTAAATTCTGCAGTAATTTCATTGCCCTGGAAGAAAGCTTTAAATGATTGCTCCCTCCTAGACCACACAGGACCACACAAGCACCGCTGGAGGATATTACTGACCACTGCCTTTAATTTTTATTGTTTGAGTTATGTCTACCAATTGAATCTCCCTCTTATTAGCTTACTTGTTTTCTGCTTTTTTTCTCCCCATGAGGATGGGCTATAGTTTATTTTCATAATCGTCTTTTGCGAAAAAGCCGACTCTGATTTTCGCTTCTCAGAAAACAGAAGGAACTTTTTGTGCTCAAAGACTATATTTTTTTTCTGCCCGCAATAAACACAGGGAATGGATCTGAGTTCCCAGTTACCGGAAAGAAAGGTGACACTTCAAACTAACTTTTATGGGGTTAGAGAAAACAGAGCTTTCAATTAATGCTCAACTCATCTGTAATTGCTAATTAATACCGCGAAAAAAAATATGAAAAGAAAAATCGGGAGTAGCTGGAGACACTCACAGCTGCGGAAAGTGATGTTTATGTTTAGATCTGCAGGGCAAAGCACTGACAGAAACATCTTGTTGCAAGGGCGGCTGGCCGCTTCCGCGGGGCGGAGAGGCTCGGACGGACTGGTGCTGGTTTTTCCAGCCCCAGCCAGCTTCTGGTTTGGGGGGCGGCGATAGAATGCCGCGGGTGTCCCCCTGCCTGTGTCTGTACAGGAAATATCACCGCTGAGGAACAGAGCGACCCGGAGGGCTGCTTTCACACGCTCCTTTCCGCTCTTTAGGGCTTTTTTTTAAGTAGGCAACCGGATCGGGCTGAACATCAGAGCTGGCCACACGCTATGATTTCACTGGCATACATGCTCTTCAAGGTTACAGATGAAGGTTACTCTGCGTGTGATCGAGTAGTCTCCCTCGCTCGTTTATCACTCGAAAACGCGGCTCCTGAATAGAAACTGAGGCTTCCCCTGCCTATGCCGGCGGTTGTCCAGGAGATGGCAGGATTGCCTCAGACATGGCTGGGAAATAGCACGGCCTGACAGGAGCCAAACAAGCTCCGTGGTGGCTGCGGGGCAGGCGAGGCGGCCGGCCTGCAATGCATCATCGTGCCACTGCGCATTTGCAAGCCGCTTTGTCGAGGTACATATCAATTATCTGTACTAATGCGAGCTACATTTCAGGCGAAGCGTTATGCCCTTCTCTCTAAACACGGCCGGCTGCGCCCAGCTGCGACTGCCAGGAGGGTCCGCATCCGCGCTGAGTGGAGCGAGGAGCACCAGGGCCCTGACGGGTCCGTGCTCACTTGGAAGAGGCCAGGCTACGGGCACCGGAGCTTTGAATAACGCTTATCAATGGCCCAGCTCCAGGCTTGAAAAAGTCTTTCAATCTGCGCTGATAGGTGGACAGTTGCTGCGTCCCGGCCCGCAGCCCTGGCCGCCCCTTACTCGCGGCTGTGGCTGCTGGTTTCTTAACATTTCTGCACGTTGTTACAAAATTAAAAGGCGACTCCTCTCCATCTGGTACCCATTTGCCAGCCAGTTCGTGTTTCCTCCTGCCCTGGAAAGGGAGCTTTGGCCTTGGCAAAGCTGCATCTTCTGAGAGCCCGGAGTCCAGCAAAGCCAAAGGTTAAGCATGGAAGGAGGAAGGGAACAGCCCACGACGACTCCGCCGCCGGGAAACACAACAGTTCTGGCAGTGCCCTGCCACAGGGAGACTCCTCGAAAGGAAAAACTTCTCCGGAATTAATAGGACCAAAGTAGGGAGGATGGGGAGGTGTCAAGGAAAGGGAGAAAGAATTTAAAATATTAAAGGAAAACAAGTCTGAACCAGCAGAGAAGGCCGTTCCAGGTACCTAAATGATGTGTCCTACAAGTCTCTTCTGTTCTCAGAATCAAACAAAAATGCATATTGCGATAAAATCTGAAATACTCCGAGATGGACTTTTTCCCATCCATTAGGGAAAAATAAACGTTTCAAAAGCCGTGAATGTGCAAGCAGAAGAGAAAGGGGAAGGAAGAGGGCGGTAAGGAGGAGGAAGATAAGCCCCCACTGGAGTCAGCCGGTTGCGGAGCGAACGGAGGGGTGCCGAACTGGGCCGGCCACTCCCGCCGCCGAAGCACCGGCAAGGAGCAGCTTGGGAGAGAAAACAGAGGGGCGCTAGGCACTGGGTAGGCAGAGCCGGGCTTGGGGAAGAGGGAAAGACAGACACCCCTTTGCTTCCCACCTTGGATATTTCCCGCCAGCAGTACTTCTTTCTTCCCAAAACCCTTCCCCGGCGGAAAAGCGCGCTCGGAGATGACTCTCCCTACTTCAGCGTGCTTCGCATGATATCTAACTCTCCTTTCACAAGAACCGCGGTCTTTAAGTGGTCCTGGGAAGATCCCAGGCAAACTTGGAACCTGCGAAAAGCCGTGCTGAAAAAAGAAGGCGAATTTTGTCCTCTCTTTTATATATATATCGAAAAGAAATAGTTTTATTAAAAATGGTTCAGAAACAGTTTGGCAACATGGTTAACAGCTTGGAACAGCCCATAATCCTAACACAAAGTAAAAGCGGACTTGAAGACAAGAAAAGAAAAATATATGGTTTATGGAGAAAGAATCTTACCGTAGGTCTTACCCACATACACTGGTAATCAAAGCGTTTAGAGCAATAGAATATTAAAATAAATAATACTAGCTCGGAACACACACATTTTAATAATTAGACGAGGCACATTAACAGAGAGGGTACCGCTTCTCTCTCCTAGTAGTTGACTAGTGTGTCTGATCACCCTGTGTATATCATAACATGCACACTAGGTTTAAAATAATAAACCCCCGACAAAATAGTGGCCTTTCGGCCTATATAAATTACGGCATCTTTTGAAATTCCTTATTTATTGCTTCTGTCATTAACACCCGTTTAGTTTTGTAAATTAGAAGTTAGCGGTGAACTTCACTTCTAACAGGAGTTTGGGGTTTTTTTCCGGTTTTGCTATTTAAATTTTTAAGAGCCATGGCAGAAGGAAGGAGAAGAATCTTGTGCTTGTCCGGACAAAGAAGCTAGAGCGGGCATTTTACACAGGGGTTTCGCAGGTTTATACACACCGGGCTGCAGGACAAGCCAGCCCGTCAGTCCCTGGAAAAGAAAGCGAGGTGCCCCCCCCCGACTCTTCTGCGGAGCGCCCGGACACGAATAGCTGTGGATAGCCGGCTCCTTTGGAAACCGGGGAATATGAAATCTATGAAATGCTTCTACTGAAAACGGAACCGCAGGGAGCCACACGGACGTAAAAAAAAAAAAAAAAAAATAAAAATCAAACCAAAACAAAAAAGCCCAGCCCCAAAAACACCACCCCCGAAAACCCCAAACAAACCAAAACCCTAAACCACAAACAACCCCCCCCAAAAAAACCCCCACAAATCCACACGGCCCCTAAAAAAGAAAAAAAACCCAAGCAAACAAAAAGGTCACACTCTAAAAAACCCCAAAACAAACAAAAAACGACCCCACCCAAACCTATGGAAGCAGGAAGCGCGGTGGGAAATGCCCGAGACTGTGTTTTTCGCCCTGCAACAGCTCGGAGATACTCTCCTCCCCTCGAAAAAGACAAAACCTGTCTGCAGGCTTTACCCCTCCATGCAATTCGGGATTCCCTCCGGGTCCCGGTGCGCTCGGCGGGTTTTGGCAGCAGCCGAGTGCAGCCACGGGTCCGGACTCCGGATTTCTTGCGTTTTCCGATTGATATTTCTTTTTCCAGTCGGTGTGTTTTGAAGTTTACGATACCAAATCAAAACTGACACTTTTTGGCACTGACTATAGTTCGGAAAAAAAAAAATATTACAGACCCCCCCCCCCAAAGAGTTAAGCATTTAAGAAAGTTATAACTGCAACCGTTCAACATATTTAAATTCGTTTATACTGGCCTAGAGGGAAGAACAGAAAATATAATTAATATTAATATTATTATTGTTTTCAAAAGGAAGAAACAGAACTATAATTCAAGACTTGTCAGCACTCCCTTCCACTGAGAGAAAAACGCTGACTTTCATGGAAAACAATTCCCGAAATTTCACCACCGCTGGAAGGAGAAAAAAAAAAAATTAAATATATTTTCAAGTCTTTCCAAAAGTCTTTAGCTGGTCGTAAATTGAGTTTATATATCCACCACTGTCCGCAACTAATAGATCAAGATACATTGTCTTTCAGTTTGGAGACTATTTTCTTATCCTTCACCCTCCTGTTCTGAAACCAAATGGTAACCTGTCTCTCAGACAGGTTTGTGGCTGCGGATATCCTTCGCCTCTTGTCCTTGTTAATGAACTTGTTAATGGCATATTCATTCTCGAGTTCTTTAAGCTGCAGTTTTGTGTAGGGCACTCGCTTCTTTCTCCCACGCCGGTAGACACACATATCGGGCTGGTTTAGTGCAACGTCCCCTATGGTAAAAGACATTATGTGAAAAATTAGAATTTTATTACAGGCGTTTAAAGCTTAACCAATACTTGTTGGGCACTGGTTTCACGGGCAAATAAATAACGCGGGGTTGTTTACAGTTTATTATTATTTACACTGCCACATTATTTGCGAGTTAGTAAAGCACCACGACCTTGATGGACTGTCATCACTTCGCAGGCGTGCATCGCTAGCGAGCGTGCAGGACGGCGGGGGCTTTCTTTGGCCGGGGGGCTGAGAGCAGGTCGGAGCTGGCAGCGCACACACAGAGAACTCGCTTTGGTGTGTGTTTCCCCGGGTTTGTTTGTATGTGGTTTGTGCCTCTGCGCCCTCATTACTCCCAGCCTCTTAAGTGCTCTGGGGCCGCATCAGTCGCCGGCCGGAGAGGCAGAGGAACTCAAGCCTTCGAGCACAGTCCTGCAAACTGCGAACGCGAGCACAAAAGCGGCCGCCGAGGGAAGAGGCAGCGGGAGAAGGAGCCCGCGGCCGCCCTGTTGCCCCCGGGACGGGGACCGGGACCCTGGCGCTGGGCGGCGGGGGGGCTCCAGGGTCTGTTCCGCGCGGTGGAAAGCAGAGGGTGAGGTTTCCTCGGGGGTAGGGGGAAGGAAAAAGGAAAATCCACCGTCCCCCCCGTCTCTCCGCTCTGTGCCTGTGCGGCGTATCCACCTCGGCAGGCCGCCCCTGCAGCCCGAGGGGCGGGGGAGGGGACTGGCAGGCGGAGGAGGCGCGGTGGGGGTGCAGGTCAGACCATTTTTCTCCCCCTCGTACCTGGAAAGGACGATTTCCAAAAGTGTGAGCTCTGTGTCTGATCTTTGGCACAGTAAACCTGACTATTCCAGCCATTAGCCAGAGTCCAAGACTGATAGCCCTCCATTGATATGTATGTTTCGTGTCTCGGTTCCCCAGAGCCAAACGTTGAGACCATGTCTATGTACCCAGGAACGTGCTGGTAGGGGGTTGTATAGCCCTGGTAGAAGGACACTTCCTTCGCCCTGGAGGAGACTTCATTGGCGGGGACACTCGTGCTGGTCAGACTGGAGACGTCCATGTACTTTTCCACAGGAAAGCCGCCAATGGAGGCATGGGGGGGAGACTTCAGGGAGTTTTGCTGGATCCCAACCCCGTGGGACATCCTGCAGCTATAGTATCCATTGCCAAAGTGATACCCATAGCCGAGCGCAGGGGCGGCGGCCGGCGCGGCGGAGCCTGGGCAGTCCTTGGCCGGGGGGTCGGGCCTCGCCGCCGCCCCCGAGCGCTCCCCTCCGCCGGCGTAGGCGAACCCCGAGGCGGCGGCGGCGGCAGCGGCGGCCGCTCGGCCCGTGTGTGCCGCCCCGAAAACGGGCGAGGAGAGAAAATTACGGCACTGCCCTGGGGCTCCGCTGCCGCCGCCGCTGCTGTCGCCGCGCAGTCCGTCCATCTCCCAGCTCGCTGCTTTGCTCATGGCCTTGCACATCGCGGGCGGCGGCGGCTCGGTCCCCGGTCGGGCATGATGCAAACGGTTATTTGCCTCCAACAGGTTGGATCCTGGCGGTACGTTTATAAAAACGAAGTGCAGGTTGGGAGGGGGGACGGGGGTGGGGGCGGCCGGCTCCAGATTAGTTTGCCGCAGCCCGGGGGGCTGCTCATAGGCTGCCGTCGAAACATGTGACCCTCCCGCTGCCCGTACTGCCCCTTTCGCCTCGCAGCCCCCCGGTCCGCACCGGCGGAGCCCCCCCTCCCTTCCCACCCCCTCCCGGCCGCCGAGCTCCCGCCCCGCCGCGGGCCCGGCGCTGAGGAGGGGTTGGGCGCGCGGGCGGCGGAGATGCCCCTCCGGGCTAGCCTCGCCCCCGCCGCTTTCAAACCCCCCTTCCTCCTGCCTACAGCTTCAAAAGGGCCAGCGAAGGGCCAAGGGCCTCCGTTGGCCCTTTTGGAGACGCGGGCAGGGGCTCTGGTCGAAGCCGCGGGCAGGGATCTGACTGGATCCCCGGGAAGACCCTCCCCAGCTCATTGCTGTGTCTGTTTCAGGGTGAAGAAAACCCCAGCACGGTCTTTGTATCCCATCCTCCACACGTTCCTCCTTCCCGGACATGTATGGAGTCGGAGGGCTTTGTTATAGGGGAGAAGGGGGTCCCCGTCTCTACTGAGCTCTCGGTCCATGAGAGATCCCTGATTTACACAAACACACACACACACACACACACACACACCCGCGGACAGATATCTCTACCAGCCAGGAAAAGACACCAGGGCTGTGTGCAGCACAAGAGGCTAAACCTGGCATTCATTAAATGTAGCTTTTATACCCTTGCAGTGTCAGTCCGTGTCGTGGTAAGGCAGACTAGTTAAAACGCAGCGTTTGCTTATGCTGACGGCTGTTCTGGTGGTGACTACCCAACACTGTGGCAAATCCTTCAGTCGTCTCTCTCGACTCTCCCGCTGGGTCGAGATGGAAGTTGCAGGAGCGCGAAGGGCTCGAAATGGAGAAAGCACAGAAGATGAGTCCCTGCCCCAACCCCTGCCCCTCTGGGCCTGCCCGTGTCGCTCCCCGGTTGTGTATTATTTAGCCCTGTCTGAGGTGGGGAGGGCAACAAGTTGCGGCAGCTCCGCCGGGAAAGGCAGGGAAACTTCGCGCCCTTTGAAAAGCATAGAACTGGAGCAGTGTTTGCTGTCCCGACGGAGGCTCAGGCGCAGGAGAGAAGAGAGGCAACTTCCGTAGAGGTGAAACTCAGTGCTGACAAGATCTGGGAGCTGTGGTTGCCTTCTCAGGGCAGGCGGTGGGCCTTCCCCTCGGCTGCTGGGCTGCCGCGGGCGCGGAGGGGACTAGCAGTCTAGTAGTCGTCGGCAGTTTCTGGAAGCGGGGTGGAATGACAAAGGGTGCGCATCAACAACCGGATGGCAAACACGTTCTAGAGTTCTAACCACTTAATTGCTATTAATCTTTCATAATCAGCTAAGAGTGAGGCAGGCGTGATTACGTGTTTCACTCGGTTGTAAGTCGAGTCAGTATTTACTCTCAGAACATGAAATCAAATATAATTAGGAGGACGCTTTGTCGAGGCACAAGTTTCTCATCCTTTTATTTCCCTGTATGCAGCTTCCTACTGAAAGCATTGCTAACCCACTGAAGTCCTGAGAAATGAGAGACTATTTCTTCGGACATCTTTCCATTTGTATTCCCATCTCCCGTTGTGCTTCCTATTGCCATAAATGCAATGAAATTTTCTTTCTCGTCACGACATTTTAAATAAAGCCGCCGAAAGAAATGAGCACCTAAAGCTCAGGGTTTCGGAGCTTTTTGAGCTCCGGAACATCAAAACAAACCACCGTCCAACTCCACCCAATGAGAGCCCCTCGGTGCTCTAGAAAGCAGTGTCTTCGGGAGGGTTTATGACAAACAACTTCAATTCTATAATGAGCCGTTTTGTGGAGGGTGTAGAAAACAACACTGACTTGCACGGCAGGATATTATGCACACGAATAAAAATAATGAGCTCATAAGGCAAGGTCGGATCTCTGAGAGCATCCGCCCATTTTACAAGTGACAGGACACGTCCTGCACCCCCGGCCCCGGGGGTCGTGCAGGGCTCCGTGCTGCGGCCCCAACCCCGGTCCGGAGCCACCCGCTGTCCCCGTTGCCGGGGGGGACAGTCCTCACCGAGAGTTAGCTCCGCGACAGGCAGGGCTGTGTGCCGCTCTTGCCGGGCCTCCGCTGCCCGCACTACTTGCCTTCCCACGGAGCCGCGCCGCATTACCTATTGACACATTGCACGGGAATCTGCGTAGCACATGAAGTAGATGGCATCGCTGGCTGCGTTCTCCTCCCGAATAATAATAATAAAAAAGTGGGTTTTGGTTATTTTTGTTTCCTCCTCCCTGAAATAATCTTATTTCCTCAAATGCATTTGCCATGACTTAACGGAGCTAGGGCTCCACTCAAGTTTTAGGACAGTCTTTTACTATTTGCTCTCTGTCTTCCGCCTGGTATCTCCCAGGGAAAAGAACCCACAGTTTTTTCAGCTGTGTTTTTAGGAAGTAGCTTCTCTTGTTAGTAGTTTACTGTAGGGGAAAATAATAAAAAAGGAAAAAAAAAAAAAAAAAAAAAAAAGAAGGATAAAAGGTCGTCCAGGACAAATAGAGAAGGCAAACTAAGAGAAAAAAAAAATCGACTTATACTTCCCTCAAACCTTCTCCCTTGAACACTGCGTTCTGTTGTTACATTTTAACTTGTGTGGACTTTTAATAGCTAAACAGAACAGAAAAGCTTTTATTTTCCCCTACCCGAATTATAATAATAAAAAGCTTTAACATCAACATGTGGAAAAATGTTACTTTTCCCCACCAGATCCGTGCCACAGTTTCTCATCTCTTTATTTATTTCAGCCTTTAAAATTTCCATTTCGAGCCGGATGGAGAAAGTTTTCTCAGGACTCTCTGCGCCCTGGCCCAGGAGCAGTGCTGACGGGCGGTGGAACACTGCGGGAGTTGAACTTGAGCTCTAAGGTCACTGGCGGTGCTGGCCGCTGCCTGACTTCCACCTCCCCTCTGAGGCCGCGCGGGGACCTCGTACCCGAGACCCTGCCCCCGACGCGACCTAGGACGAAGAATCGGCCTGGAAGCTTTGCCACGGGAGTGAGGCTTTATCGTTCAAATTGAAATCTGTTTGTGTGCAAAGGCAGCCTCAGAAGACATCATGTAATCATTAAGCCCCCAAAGGGGAATGTCCGCCTGGGAAGCGAGGGGAGGGACGGTGCTGACGGACCCGCCTGACTCAGGACAGGCCGGATTCATGCCCTGTACCGCTGCAGGGTGATATTTCACGGAAAGCCAGGACTGAACAGCAGGCACACTCCCCGCGGGTGGCCCTGCACCACGGTCTGAGCCGGAGGGGAGAGTCGGGGCTGAGCGACAGCGTGGTGCTGACCGAGACACAGGGAAGCCGCGGAGCTGCACGGCCGGGCGGTGTGCGGAGGGCACTGAGGGCAGAGCCCGCGGCTCCGCCGCGCAGTGCCGCCGCAGCGCCGCCAGGTGGCATCGCAGTGCCTGCTGCCGGAGCCGCCGCGGGCTCTTCGTTCCCCCCCCGCCCGCTCCGCAGTGTCCGCCGGGGCGGCCCCGCTCCGGCGGCGCCCGCCGGGTACCCACCGCCCCCGGCCCCACACCCCCGAAACGCGAAGCGCCGCCTGCTCCCCTCCGCGGACCGCGTCGCAGAGACCTTGCTCTGCCACGGGTAGCCGCCGGCGCCCTGGGCCCCTGTTGGCAGCCTGCCCCGCCGGGGAGGAGGAATCAGATATTCGTGTCCATTTTCCCAAGCACGCTCTGAGTCGTGAAAAGCTGGCCGAGGTGTTGCTTGGCTGATTTCATACGGACTTCATTTCAATCAGGTTGCGTGACCTCTTCTTCCCGGCTCAGATTTAATAAACGAGCACTGAAATGTCCTTTGATGCCTCGAGTAATAACTTCCAAGGTAAAAGTGCAAAGACGTTTGGCCATAGGCCTAAGCAGCCATTTAAACTTACAAGAACGACTGAGTAAAGAGCGTCTGACAAAACCTCGCACATTTCGGCGGTCTCTGAAACTTCCTCTCCCATTGCTCACTAACATCTCTCTAATGCCGGAGGTTCTTTAAGCTGAGCTGTTGGTTGTGAAGTTCTATAAACATATGTTGAAAGATTTTTAGGCTGTGCTATTGTTTTGGGGGAGAAAAAAAAAATTCACGATAAACAACAATGCGGTAAATGCATCTAGTTTGCTGGGAATATAAATATCAAATGACTTGTTTATTAGTGAGCTGACAGTTTGGGGTGAACTGATTAACTGCATGGCAGGGAACAGTTTTGTTACCTGACATCTACTTAGTGGATTATTAACATCTTTTATAACATGTTATTTCCCTTGCATATGAGTGCAGCTATATTGTAAGATACGCTGTATATAACCTAAGGTATCAGTATTATTAAAAGGTGCAAAATATAACATAACACTAATAAAAATCATTCACAGCCACACTTGCGTGTAACTTATTTTTCTCACATTGGGGCTTTTCCTTTAGTCTTTACCATCCGCACCGAATAACATAAAAAGCGCTCCCTCCTCTTAAGTGGTGCAGTAACGTTTCTGGAGTGTAATGTTGTGCCGACTCTGGTTGTGCACCTACAAGCACACGAGTGCCTCCGAGATGTGGTATCTCGGCTGCGGTTTCCGAAAGAGCAGGGGGAAAGATGCTCGCCCTGTTACAGCCCTTAAGAAAACAGACGAGGGCGCCAAACGACAGCAATAAACCTGGCCGCAGGCTTCCGCTCCTCCTCCCGCGGGCGCGGCGTGGAAACGGGGGTTCAGGGATCCCGGTCGGCCAGCGACCCCCCCGGCTGCCCGCTCGGCCACGCTCGGTGGGTGTAGCAGCGAAGACACCCTGCCCTCCATCCCGCCAGGAGGGCAGCGCAAAGCACACGTCCTCGTCCCGTCTGGGGGGAGACAAGGAGCGGGGGGTCGCCTGGGGGTCTACCCTCCGCTTGCGCCCAGCTCCGCTCCCCTCCACATCGTCCGCGGGCGAGGAAAAGTTGTTATTTACTTTTGTCTGGGTTTGGGGCTGTAAAACGCAGGACACCACACTGCAGTCTAAATTCACATTTCAAAGGGCTGACATAAAACGCTCATTAATAGAAGGCCGGATTTTGCAAACAACGCCTAGAATGTTTCCCAAATATTTGGCAGAATGCTTAGGGAGATTTTAACACATTATTAAAAAAACATCTGACAAGTATCCCATTTTCGACCTATGAATCATGCGCAAGAGCACAAGAACTTAGGAGATGTGTGCGACTAACATTAGCAGGAACAGATCTCCTCGCAAAAAAAATCAAACCCGCATTTAATCACAGGAAACATTGGGGTGTTTCTCCGGGCGATGAAACTCAGCTTCTCAGGGTCTAAATACTAGATGATGAGGGTGAAAAAAAAATCACGGCGAGAATAAAGATTGGGCAGCTACCGGAGAGCACTCCAGAGATGCTAACGACAAAGGATTTATCTTCGTTTAAATGGTTGCCATCAGCATCTTTATTACTAGCAAAGTTATCACTGAAGGGAGACTTTCCGACTGTCACGCCTGCCGAGCGCGGCAGCCTGTGTCCCCTGCAGAGCGGCACCCGGGAAAGAGCGGAGGGATGAGCTCGCTGAGCCACAGGTAACTTTGGAGAGAGGGTACTAGAGGTGGTGTCTCTGCTAGCTCGAAGCCTGCGGGCACTAAACCCCCATCACTTATTTCTATTGTTATTTTTAAATTCTTTCAATGCGTAGACATTCCTGGAGGTGGGGAGGGAAGAAGGCGAGGGCTTGAGAGAAACCCACCGGGAGGATGGAATGGCACGGCAGCGTAGCGTTTGAAAATCGCGAATGCATTTAGCGTCCTTCCGTTATTTCCCCCCCATCCCACTGTACAACAGCCAGTGTTGTTCCAGAGGGGAGAATAAATCGTAGGCTAGCTTCATCGATAAGCAGGATTTTAGAAAGTAAAAAAGAGATCTCATTTAAGGATGCAATGAAGAAAACTACTTTCGAATTTTGAAGTATTAGGTTACAACAAATATTTTAATTTCCAGGATCGATGTGCGCCGGCAGCCGCGGTTTTGTAAAGTCTGGGTATAAGGTTCGCGAGTGTGAGGGGGTGCGTGGGGGTGTCAGGGTAAATTCCTAAATAAAAGTACTAATGTGGTCTGGAAATGGGAGGGAAGAGCAAAGAGATATCAGCGGCAGGAGGCTCTCTGTCTTCTGGTCCTCTTCCAGCATTTCCTCGCGTTGTGATCTAAAATCCGCCTCAGAAATAATAATAAAGAAAAGCATTATCTAATATTTAGCATGTAGTTCTGTCCGAGGACAAATGAGAAAGAAGCTGCATCATTAGGACCTAAAAGGCAACAAAACAAAAATCAGAGCATAATGATGCACCTAAATGAAGGGGGAAATGTTGCACAGCTCATTTTATTAATCAGACTGTCAATTCCACCCCAGAGGCCAAACCCCAGAGCAATTCAAGCAAGATCTGATCAAGCTAAGGACAAGAGCTTTACTCCTCACTTCTTGTCTTTCTTTCTTTCCACCTGGATATATTTGTCTGCTCTGAAGCCGCCTTCATTATCCACTGACAGGAGCTTGTATTTATTTGCTTATAAACCTGTTACAATAAATGATTATTCGAACAGCGTCATTCGTACCTTAATGACGAGCACCACTTTTTGATGAATGACATTTCGGGCTAGAAAGGATGTATGGGTCATTTTGACCAGTCATTCCCTCGCTTTGGCATCCCACAATTTTTACACCTCCCTCAAAAAGAGATAATAATATTTAGAGACACTTGCCGGGCTGAATGTGAATTAGCCCCTGCTGCAGCTCATCATTAGTACAGGACCAGCCCTGCAACTTTGACATTTTTTATAAAGCTGAGATGATGGAAAGAATAAGAAAAGAG
This sequence comes from Ara ararauna, assembly GCA_028858755.1. Lineage (NCBI taxonomy): Eukaryota > Metazoa > Chordata > Aves > Psittaciformes > Psittacidae > Ara > Ara ararauna. Next base: position 24,286,363 of record CM054381.1, read on the forward strand.
ATGATCCTGATGGAGAGAGGGCTGCACAGCCCTACAGCTGGCAAAAGGCTCTCGAATTTGTCAGACTCAGCTGGAAATGCGGTGCTGGAGGCCCTTGAAAATTCTCCGCACAGTGGTCGCCTCAGCCCGAGACTGACTGCCGCTTCCCTGCACAGCGCTATAGGGGACATCTCCGCCAAAGGCAAATTTGAAATAGACACTTTATTCAATCTTCAGCATCCCAGCAGTGAAAGCACCGTCTCCTCCGAAATCCCGCCGTCGGAAAGCAGGAAGAAAATCAACCTTTATTCAGAAGTTGCTCAAGAGGCAGATATGAACAGTGATGTGGAGGTGGGCTGCTCCGCGCTCCGCTCCCCAGCCAGCCTCACTTCCTCCCAGCTGAAGGAAAACAGTAACAAAGGTAACTCTCCCTTTATCATCTCCATCTAAGCCCCGCAGTTTGCCAGCCGGCTTTAAAAACCAAAGCAAACCCGCCACCACCGCCAAAGTTGCTCGCTTCTGCACGGGGGCTCTCTCTTCTGCGAAGACAGAGCTTCAGGCTATAAAATATTATTGCAATTACTGCGCTATCCCGATAGCCGAGACACACTGCCCGGGTGCGTGCGTGTGTGTATGCATGCCCAAATCCATTGCTATACAGCTATATATCCAGAATATATGTGGGCATAAATATCCACCCATCAACATTTAGAGAAAGCTTTCTCCTTATTTTTCCTCTCGCTTTTGGTGCTCTCTGCGCCTCTCGAGCTGTATATGTGTGTTTATACAGACATAGATTAAATTAGAGAGAGAGAGGAATGCAAGGAAAGTGCTCTCTGTGTGTTCTGCTCTGTGTATATGCAACGTGCCGTCTGTGTCCACCTCGGGTAATTGTGTATTGTTCACTTTTCCTTTGCTTGTAACAGTTTGAAACAGCCTTGTCTCCTTCCCCACGCTTTGCGGGGCATGGTGACGGACAGTGGTTGTTATTATTGCTGTAATTAGGGAGGGGGAACCAGGTGAGCAGTGGATTTCCTAAGGGCCACAGTGCATGCCTTTTTTGTCAAATGTGCCAGAGAAAGGGAAAGGAAGGGGTCCTGGACGTAACGATGGAGGGGAAAAAAAAAAGGCTTTTATGTCTGCTTTTATTTCTTAACTTTCAAACGAAAATAAGAACCGCAGCCGAAGGAGAAAAGGCCAACGCCGAGCCCTGGCTCCTCGCAGCCCGGAAGAGCTGCGCCAGCAGCGGCCAGCCCGCTCGCCCTCTCTCTCCAGGGCTCGGCCACCCTGCAGGCACCAGCCCCTACCCCTTCTCTGAGAACAACGCGGTTATAAAGTGACTCAAAAAGAAAATAACCAAATCCTTCCCAAACAAACCCCCAAACTATGCACCCATCCCCTCCCCAATCCATCTTTATCGATTCTATCAGGAGCAGTGATTTGTAAGGAGGGTGGTTGGCCTGAAGGACGGGTGCGCAGGGCCCGGTCGGGCCCGGCGGCTGGGGGCCGCCCGTTGCCCGCTCTCACCCCATACGCTCGCCCCGCAGGCTACGCGGAGAGCAGCCCGGCGTCCAGCACCCCCGCCGCCACCGCCCCCTCGGCCGCCGGCGGCATCAGCAGCCTACACAGCGGCGGGGCGCTGGGCGGCTCGGCGGCGGGGGCCGATCAGGTGCGGCGGTACCGGACCGCCTTCACCCGCGAGCAGATCGCCCGCCTCGAGAAGGAGTTTTACCGGGAGAACTACGTGTCGCGGCCGCGGCGCTGCGAGCTGGCCGCCGCCCTCAACCTCCCCGAGACCACCATCAAGGTACGCCGCGCCCAGCGCAGCCTCGCGGAAACCCGCGCACCCCGGCTCCCTCTGGCCGGCTGCCGGCTTCGCTCCGGGGTTGAGGGCTCGCCGGGCCCTTAGGTGCGCTCATCCCTTGTGCTCGTTTGCTGCTCCACACCCAACACTTTTCGTTTGCTTTTTGAGAAGTTGCTGTTATTATTTATTTTCCTCATTGTTTTTTTATCGCGGTAGCACATTTTGTAAAGAGAATAGGGGAGGAAAAATAAACGCACCTATTAAACACGGGGGGATGAGCGCTTCAATATCTAAAGACATAGCCCTGCTTGGGGGGAGGGGGAGACTGAAGGGGAAATGTTTATTCGGACCTAAGGGCTCCCCTGGACCCAGGAGGCTGAGTGCGCCCACCGGTCCCCTAGGCAAGGTCACAGGCGGCTGCCCGGGCAGGAGAGAGGTCTCTTACAAGAGATATGGCCACAGGCCGCGCCGCCTTGGCGCTGGGTGTCGGTGGGTGCCCGGCAGCTGGTGCGGTGGGGCGCGGAGCGGAACGGCGCTGAGGCCGGACTGTGCTTGTCTCCCCGCGCAGGTGTGGTTCCAGAACCGGCGGATGAAGGACAAGAGGCAACGCCTGGCCATGTCTTGGCCTCACCCGGCCGACCCCAGCTTCTACACGTACATGATGACCCACGCCGCGGCCACAGGCAGTCTGCCCTATCCCTTCCACTCCCACGTCCCGCTCCACTACTACCCGCACGTCGGGGTCACCGCCGCAGCCGCTGCCGCCGCCGCCTCGGGGGCAGCAGCCGCGCCCTTCGCCACCTCCATTCGCCCGCTGGACACCTTCCGGGCCCTCTCGCACCCCTACTCCCGCCCGGAGCTGCTCTGCAGCTTCCGACACCCCGGCCTCTATCAGGCACCGGCCACCGCCGGCCTCAACAGCAGCGCGGCCGCCTCGGCGGCTGCAGCGGCGGCGGCAGCAGCAGCTGCGGCGGCGGGGTCGGGGCCGCCGGGGGGCTCGGCGCCCTGCTCCTGCCTCAGCTGCCACAGCAGTCAGACGGCGGCGGCGGCAGCGGCGGCGGCCTCGGCGCTGGGCTCACGGGGCGCCTCCGCCGCCGACTTCCCCTGCACGGCGGCGGGGCAGCGCTCCGAGAGCGGCTTCCTGCCCTACTCGGCCGCCGTGCTCAGCAAGGCCGCCGTCGCCTCTCCGGACCAGCGGGAGGAGGCGCCGCTCACCAGATAACTACCGCGACCGGGCCCGGCGGCGGGGGTGTTTTGTACAGGGGTCAGGGTTGGGGGGGGCGGGCCGGGTCGGGGCGACCCCGGGCTCGGCCAGAAAGTTCCGTCTATTTTTTTATTGCTGACCGGCGGGGAGGGCTCTCCGCGGATCTTGCGCCCCCACGGAGGCGGCCCCGCGGTGCGCGCTGCCGTGTAGTGCCCAGCGCAGGGCTCCGCGGACCTGCGGGCGGCCGGGCCAGCGGGCGCAGGGAGGGGGATCCGGCGGAAGGGAATGTGTTCCTTGTTCTTTCTTTCTTTATTTTTTTTTTTCCCTTTTGGTTATTATTTCGGTTTGAGTTCGACGAAACGGATAATGTCTCGTGCGACGAGCGGTAGCTAATGAGGTTGCCGCGGCCGGGCCAGTAACGGGAAGGAGAGTGTGAGATTGACAGGATGGGGAGAGGCATTTTTTAAGCTCACGCTTTCTAACTACCATCATCCACGCTATCTGGGAAATACTTGAATCTCTCTAGGTGTAGGCTGTTGTCCTGAAGCATCTACTTTCCAGACACTTTTCTAAATCTAATTCTTTTTCTTCGCGTCTTTCTCTCCTCCCGGTAAAAACGGCTCTTGGATTTATTTCTCACGCATCTCTGTCGCGTCTTTGCCTCTGAAAAGCCACCACTGGGTAACTGAGACCTGCTATACCAAACCACTGCTACTGGAGGGACTTCCTTGAACTTGAAGAAAGGCACATCAAAAACCACCAGTGTTACTGCCATGTCAATTTTGATGCTAATAATGTGCAGATTATGACGAAAATTGCCAATCATGTTCTCTGATGGACCTCCTTTGAATGTGGAATTGGAAAAAAGTTCCCCGCACAGAGACCTGCTGTCAAGTACTAACAACCCGCTAAGGGAAGTCATTAGAAGAGACAGATAAGAGACTTGGTACATAAAACATTGTTCTTGGTGCATAGAATGTATGTTATTTAATGTTCTCTCTGTTACCTGAAGTGATTTCGCACACGAAAGCCACTTTCTTATCATCTCAATTGCCAATTTTCATTTTGGTAACTTGGACGCCCCGCGTAGACTTTTCTCTGTTAAGTTGATATTCCACCAATGTGAAGAGCCTCATTAAATCAAACCCAGATATTTCCATAATGCTCCCTACAGAGCCACTTCACTCTTCACATAATGAGATTTTTCTGAAGAGTTGAAGCCCTCATCTAACTTGCTATTGCTTGTTTAGGCCCTGTGTGAATGTGAATACACACACACACGTACACTTTCACACACACACACAAAGAT
>CM054381.1:24295658-24393158 GCA_028858755.1 Ara ararauna
CTAACGGGTTGAAGTTAGTAATCAGCAAGAGAATCATCAGCAGAAGCTGCGGAGAAATCAGGGGCACACATGGTTCTCGACAGGTCCGTGCTAATGGAAGAGGTTCAGGGGGAGGAGGAGGATGACCGGCCCAGCGTTTCAGGAGGACTTGAAGGAGCAGCTCCCCGCCCGCTGGAGGCATTAAGCCTTGCACACAGGGACGTTTTAGACGTGTCGGATCCTTTTGAAAACCTTAGAACCCTCTCCTCTTCAAGGCCTGGGAGGAACATCATTGGGAATGCAGGGTTTACCCTTAACCCCCCTTGTCAGAAGCTGGCCCGGGGCCAGTGTACCCCATATGTACCCCAGCAGTGGCCTGGAGTTCTCCTGGGGAGTGGGTGCCAGCCCGGTGGGGGGTCCCGGGAGGAGGGGATACGGGACGGACACGGCTTTTGACCCCCCGCCTTGAACGTTGATCTCAAGAGTGTTTACTAAGAGGTCCTCTCGCTCCTGCTCCGTCATCTGGCGAAGCTATTTCGTGTTAATTAATCCCCACAAAATTATAAAACCAGAAATAACCCTCCTCTTCCGTGACAAGAAAGTATATATATATTTAATGATTCGTGTTGATTTCCTTACGAGACAGGACAGGAAACTGCAGCTCCCCTTTACGTGCTGCCTCGCCCCTTTTACCGCCAGGATTGCTCGCTTCCTAACTCTCCCTTTCTCACCGGCTCCACTGATCCCGCTGACCAAACCGAGCACTTCAGCTCCGCGAGAGAAACCGCCAAGGGCCGAGTGAATGCCCTGCTCGTCCCTAGCCTCTCTAGCCCGGGGTCACGACCATCAGGGAGGTGACAGACTTCACAGTTTTGACCCTGTTCCTCTGGCCAGGCGGGGACAGAAGCGGAGGAAGCGGGCAGGGAGGCAGACAGGGGGTGGGGGGAGCGGTCCAGCCGGCTCCCCACGCTTAGGAAACTAGTCCAGGAGGGGTACACATGATAGTGAGAAACTTTCTAAGGCCTCTCTGTGAGCAGAGCGACCGGTGAGACGGACCCCGGCTGCATCGGGGAGCAGCGGCTCTGCCTCGGGGCCCCGGTGCGCCCCGCACCGACGGGGACTCCCCGCGAGCACTCCCGGCGCAGGGCAGAGGGCTGGGGCCGAGTACAGCGCTCCGGGAAGTGGCAGGTGGAGGCGAAAAAGGCCAACGAGAGCCCAGAAGAGGCGGCAGTGGTCGGGTGGGAGTGGGCTCTCCCCCCGCGGTCTGGTACAGTCTCGCACAGCTCCTGGACACGCCGGGCTCCCTTCTCGGGTGGGAGCACAGCGGGCTGGCGGCGTGGGACGCTCCGGGGATGAGGGTGTCCCTGTCCCATTCTGCCTGGTGCCGGCCCACGGGCTGGTCCACACAGTCCCGCTCCGAGGAGGTCCTTCGCGTTGCACCTCTCCAGTGTGAAACTCAATTATAACGGCTGTGATTACGACGATATATCTCCACCGCGCTCCTCATGCTCGGGTGTCAAGGGTAGTGTTTTAGAGAGGGTGCAAGGGGCAGCAATTCATACGAGAGAGCTGACAGTTCTTTGATGTGAAAATGATGCCCTGGTTTTCACTCTAGGGTGCACAACTGAAGAAAGATTACACTGTTTAAAAAGAGAAATTTAAACCCAGATGATAATAGTAACGAGCCAAGGAGACGAGGTAGGGAAGTCAATTTTACACCTAGAAAAGCAATCTCTGAAGGTCTTGTGCAGCCTGTTGAGTCCAAGCGAGTGAAACTAAGCTCCTGATAAATCGTTAATCATGGATCTTTGCAGCTAAAGGCAATCATCCCCTCGTAGGGTCTCATTATCGCCAACCCCCGGTCCCGGGGACTTGCTATGCTCCTACAGCCGGAGTGCCAGGCTCTCCCACTCGCGCCTAGCTCTCACCAAGAAGAACTCTAATGACAAGGGGGAAAACAAACAACCCAACATCATCTTAGCTGTTTTATTTATAAAATGATGTGAGGCACGGATTGCGGCTTGAAGTCCCCCTTGTTTTATTTTATTTAAATTTTAAATAAACAAATGTACATCCGCACACACACACACCGGGACGTAAAGCAGGCCGGGCTGCCCGTTCCTGCTGTCCTTCCCTGCCCATCTCGGCTCGGGCCCAGCCCTCCTGCAGGCAGTCCCCCTGCCCTGCCAGCCCTGCCCTCGCTTCCCACGCTGCACGCCGCAACGGACACACGGGGCGTTTCTTCCAAACGCCCCAGCTGGTTGAAAGCCTTCCTTTTCTAACCAATGGCCTGGGATTATTAACACGTTATTCAAACTCCGATCAGAGCACCTTAATGAGACTTCCACTTCTTAGCGATGGGAGCGGATTTCAGGGGAGTGAAGCGATCGGTTTAAGCCATGTCTACAGTTTCCAGACTACGCAGATGAGGCTTTTACTTAATTCAGTTCAACTTCTCTTGTTATTCAGAGGCTGAACTCGTTATCCCCCAGCGTGAAGGAGTCATCAGGACGACGGCAGTTTTGTCCGACAAAACAAGCAAAGAAACCCTATTCTAAGGATAAAACCGTTTCGGGGTATTTGCTAGAGAGCGAAGGCGTCTCTGGGATGCTGCTAGAGGTGTGCTTCCGAGAGGGGTAGAGTCCCCCCGTGCACACACCAGCCAGCTGGTAGGGCTCCCCACACTCAGCTTTGGCAGCCTACTGAACTTGCCAGAAAAAACGAAGTTGTCCCTTTCCCAAACTTCCATTCTTTTTGCTAGCTCAGACTCAAAATTGCCGTTCACAGCCAGTATAGAGAAACGTCCACGCAGCAGTAATCGGGCAGAGGACAAAACGCATCCTCAAGGCAACCAAGGAAGGCTCTGAAAAACTTCAGAGTAGAGAAACAAACAAATACATTTCCCAGTGCAGATTTATTGTGGCTTCCGTCTGTTTTGCTGAGTGCGAGTCAATCAGAGCACGAACTACAGGCTCGTTGTGACAGTGAGCGGGTCTTAAAAATTACGGATCGAATCTAAGTTTCAGGAGCAATTGAAAAAGCGCTCAGAACCCGACCCCGAGCCTTCTGGGTACCGCTTCGTGAGCACCGCCTCCCCCCACACAGCGGTCGCTTGCTTTCGGAGACCCTAGGGGATGCCCGGGACTCGGCCCCTTCCCCGCCACGGCCCCGGAGGCACCGCTCCTCCATCCTCGGGTCTTCCTTAAGCCCCTGCTACCAATACCCGCTCTGGTCAACAGTCAGCAACTTCACTGCCCCGAGTCTCTCGGAAAATCTGTCTCACCTGGTCAGGTCTATTTAGGACACAACGCGGTCCTTCCCTCATTACACTTAATATAAAACGCCAGGAAGATGTTATTTGTTGTCGAACTAAATGGAACATATCACCTCTAGTTAAATTTATAAATTATATTATGCTGCTGTTTTGGCTTTGTTTTTCATAATTTTTAAAATCTGAACAAATCAATTATATTAGCCATATGGCTTGATCATATCAGCTAATTTCCATTTTTGTGCAGTAATTGTTGTTTAAACACTGACAACATATTAGTTAAGGTGTTTAGGAAAGATCTCTCCAGTCCTGCCTTACTTAAAAGAGGATAGAAATGACAATGAATACCACAAGTAAAGTCATTAGACCATTCCCCCTCGTATTTATCACTTTCTGTGTATTTAAGGAGTTCACAAGAGCGGTAGATGAGCTGCAGCCTGATTTATGCTTCTGGAATGGAGGCCATGAGACCATCAGGCTTCCAATTCAATTTATTCCAGTTTGTAATGATTTGCTTAAAAAGAACCAGTTTTTGGTATGCAGCAGGTAAGTAGTAATTTTTCTTAGTTATTTTAAAGGTATGTGGTATTGAAAAAGTACAAGTGGTTCCACTTTGGCTTTTGCACACTGCAAATGTAAAACTTCACCCCTCAGTGATCTTTATACTTTGTCCATTAAATGTACTTATTTAAATGAGAGTGTATTTAACTGCTCGACAGATGGTTTACAGTGTGCACAATTATAAACCACGGGTTTGTGTACGTTGACATATTTTAGACTCCAGATTTCCTGCTTCCCTATACGTCTTTGCAAGCAGTTTATTTTTTGTTTTTGTGCAAAATACTAACACAGGTGGAGAAGCAGTCTGGAATTCATTTGTTCTGCTATCAGAGATCCAGAATACAGTCTTTCAGGCAATTGTCCTAATTTTCTGACAAGGATTTTAACTACTTCGACGCTTCAGATTTTTAGAGTATTCTGAGAAACACTCTGAAATGCTCTTTAGCACCTTGGGATTTTAAATATTTGACAGGCATTCTGGTCATGTTTACTTTATTGAGCAAATACTTAAAAAAAAAAATATCTTGGCACCATATCAACAAAACTGAAGCTGTGACCAGGCAATGAGAGCTGGCCATTTTTAAAGCTGTTTTATACTACAAGTGAAATTAGAAGGTCACCAAAGAATGCAGAAAGTTAGGAAACACCAAAACTGAGGCTTGCATTACAACCTGGCTACCTTTGCTGTAGGCCTGTCTCATGTGGGCTCTGAGGAGCTGCTGCTTACAAGGAGCTGGTGTTCACTCATTGATCAGCTAATGAAGCCTGTGTGTTTGTCTTGCCCAGGTAGGGCTTTCAGCAATATTTCTCATGTCAGATTCTGACTTTGTTAAATACAGATTTGGGAATTTTCTGACCAGACTGTCTATGGTTCTCTTCACTCCTATTGCTGCTTATCTCACAAACATTAACAAATTAACCCTCAGAATGACTCTACAAAGTGAGGACTTAACTCCATTGTATAACTGGGATCCCAAAGATCAGAGACGTGTGAAATCTGCATTCATTTTGTATGTCCTATGGAAGACACTGAGCTGATAATTTTGGTGTGGTTAGCAGTTGTTTGCTCATTGCTTTGCAAAACAAAATATTGATTGTGGTTTGAAATCCTTAACATGGAAAATGCAACTTGCAATCAGTTATGGAAAGCTGGATTTAAATGTTGTGCTTAGCAGTGTATGGAAGTCCTGTGGAAAGGCGGGGGTTGAATTATATTAACCAAAGCAGCATTCATCTATCTTATGAGACCATTCCTTCCCTTGCTTCACAAAGCATTTCCAGCATCATTGAACTTCTCCAGCAAGAGGCTGGGGTTTTACCAACATCAGACTTTAACTATACAGTCTTCAGTCCCTTTCAGAGGAATTTGTATCTGCCCTGGATGAGTTCAGCCATTCAAGCAGCAACAGACATTAGGATTTTATTCTCTGTGACTGCATCATAGTGTAATCATGGCTGGCAGAGCAAGGTGAGATAAAGCTGCATATATCAGTCTAAAATTGTCAGTTCCCATGGTCCAAATACTTGACTTTTCAATCATAATTTCCTTTTGAAACAACTCCTTGCATCCCATTTTCTGGATTAAAGAATCAGTAAATGATGAACTATTTCTCCAGGAACCTTCCACTGTTTACCACCAGCATCTGGAACCATGCCGGGTGGACCTGTTAGGGTAGCAAGCAGAGGGGAGAGGCATACATACTGCTAACAGGAAAAGAATATCGAACTTAAATTGGCAGTTCAAGAAATGAGACTGCTGTAAAGGACACAGCCCCTTCTGCTGATGTTTCCACCAACTCTAACACCTTCTGTTCATGTTAGGTTTTGCTCATTCCCTTCCTCCAGCACAGTTGCAGACTGTCACTCCTCCTGCTGATTGTCAGAGCTTAGACCTTTCAATTGACCCCCGTAGTCACTGTGGATCTGATTTAAACTTCAGTGAAACCTCTGGGACTTGAATCAGACTTATCGACTTGCTACTGGGTTATATGATTTAATGGTTTGTTCGAACAAAAAAAGTAAAGGTGCTTTTTTTGCTAGTTACTTTTAGCCACTTATCAGAAATGTGGCTGTGCTTAAAGAGAAGATACAACCTGTGGATGAGCCACTGAGGTCAGGGGGAAGAAGAGATGGCTGGAAATAGTGTAACTTTTTCACAGGCTTGTTTATAGTGTTGACAGACCTGGGTATTGTTCTTAAAACAAACAAGTAAGCAAAATATGGAGTATGATTTCAGTTTATTGTAGGCTTGCTCATTGTCACTGTGGGGTTTTGATTAGGAACTTAGCCGAAGAGAGTCCTAATGAGCAACAGATTTAAAAGGGACATGAGGGGTTCTACAAAAAATTAAGTGTGCACTGCCCATGACACAAACTATTCAGCTTGAGGAGACCTCTTTTTAGATCTGTAGTTACATGTCTGCAGTTCTGATAAGGTGTTCAGGGAGGATATAAGCTGCCACAATTCACGTTGCACCAAAAAGCACACTGAGGCACTCAGCTCTTGCATGACGTTGAGCAACCCCATCTCTGATTACTTTTTCTTTGTCCACCCCTTTGTCCAGTGTTGAGATACTGTGAATGCATAGTAGATTGGTTTCCCTGGGTTTTGGTCAGAGGGGTTGCTTTTCATGTTCCACAAGGTTTGTTTTACTGGCCAAACCAGGGAAACGTAAACTCTAGAAGAAAGTGTGATTATAATTTGGGAAGAAACAAGACATTTTCAGAAGTAAGCATAAAGGCCCCAAAGCTCATCTGTGTATGAGAAGGAAATATGGTCAAGGAACCAACTGAATTCTGTGGCATAGTCTTTCACATAGATTAACAAGCACATTCATTAGCCTTAGTGTCTTCCAGATTTACTTGTGGCTACTCTTCAGTGTTCATCTGTCCCCAGCCACACCACACAACTATTTCAAACATAACCCAGAGATCATTATATCCATTCAGATTCAAGATCTGGAAAACAGAAATTAGTAGGTATCAGAGCCATCATTCCCACTCTTGGAGCTTGTCCAACTTTTGGGGTTTGGGCAACTGCCTTTGGAAAGACTAACGTTTTCATTACTCTCATGAGTTGGTCAGTTAAAAAATATTCTCTCAAAAATATGAAATTCACATTTCTGCCAATTTGTCACTTCCTAGACATGTATGGAACATGCCTGAGGGAGGAGACTATTACCAATTGACTTCAGACAAAGCAAAATGGGCAAGTGAATGTGATCTTGCATTTTAGTATCTGGTGCTTAATTATGGTATCTTTATAGAGTTGCCTATGACCCATTATCTAAACATACGCATGGAAATATGGGTATCTTATGAATTCATATGAGATAAATTTAAGAGAAAGGGTGAGAATGGAGAAGATGGTTTGGTTTGAAGGGATTTGATGCCTTCAAGAGAAAACAAAATAATTTTTTTCAAGGAAAGAGGGTCCTATTCTTTACTGTCCCTTCTTTCTCTGCTGATCTTTGTGGTCTGTTTCTTATGGCAGAGTCCTAATCCATTGGAAGCGGACTAATCCAGTCTGTTTTTCCTTCTCAGTGAATGAGAAGAAAAAAGTAGGGCAAGGGATTCCTAACTCACATTTGCAGCCACTCAACTTCATAGAGTATAGTAACATTTTAGTAAACTAAAAGTGAATAAAAGTTGTTTTTCAGACATGCAGTGAATCATTTTTAGTGCCTTATAAAGCATTATTTGGTTGACAATGTCTCTTAAAATATCTGTTTATGAAATGGAGTGTTACTTCATGAAATCTACCATTTTGCTCTGTGAAAAATAGCCCCTTTCTTTGAAAAAAACCCCAACCCAAACCCAAACCAACACAGACTTAGCAGCAGAATCTTTAATGTCAAGAAATGGGCAAGATGTCAATTTTATGCTGCATCAGAAAGACAGATAAATGTATTTCACCATTTCTTCTATCCTATTTATGATTGTTGCAATCACAAATAATGTAGCCAAGATCTAATATCTACTTGACCTGTATGTCAAGTAGATATTACTACATCTTACTCCAAGGGTAACAGCACTTTGTCATATCTATTTCTCTTCCTTGGGTTTTTATCTAGTAGCTACTCCATCTATTCTTTAGGAGCCCAGGACTGTGACTCTATAGAATGTAGTGTTTCCCTCTAAAGAAACTTAGCTGCTGTGCAAAGGCCATATCCAAAACCACCTGAGATTAACATATATGACATACTTCTTATTAAAATGCTGGAATTCACAACTTTGTGTTTGTGCACATTGCAACTTAGACAGCATGATTCAGATGTTTTGATGTTTTTTTTTCTAGTGGGTGGCACATCATATGCTATAACATGTTGCAGTGCCTTCTCATATTCTGTAAAAGCACTCTCTGTATTATGGTTTGAAACCAAACATTTGTTTAACTAAAACAAAGATCTTTTTTAGCTAAAATTACATTTGGCTTTCATTAGCTTAATCTCAGTTCACATATTAATGAATGAACTATATTAGCATTTGTGAAGAAAAAATATATTAGCTGTGCAGATAGGTCTGTGTAATTAGTTTGTGAATTAAAAACTCAACTTAAGTTCCATAGATCATTTGTGAATCCTTGGATGCTGGATGCCCCACTTGAATGGGTAATTATGAATATAGGTTCCACAGCAACTTTTTGGTCAGATCAAGACTTTTTAGGAGCAAATTTTTTGGGAAAATTTTTCTCCATCTCCGTCTGTCTCTATCTCCTTATCTTCTACATCATCTCCTGGTACCTTTCTCCTGACAGACCTCTGGACAACATCATACTAGGCTGCTACTAGAAGTTTTCCAGGTAAAAACACTGTCCTATAGGAAATATAGCATATGGATGCCCTTTTGCTCAGCTGAACCATTAATCAATTGTCAAACTATTGAAGAATGAAATTTTGTCTTTCTCTTGCAAAGCAGTGTGCAAATCTCAGCAAGAAGCTTTTCCATCCTGTGATCCTTATATTTCACCTGGGTGCTAAATGCGTGAAACTGGTTACTGATAATGATCAAATTGGGGGACTAACATGTTTCAAGAATTCTACTTCTAACTTTAAGAAATGTCACAACATTTGTATAATTATTCTGGTCTAACTTAAAAGTTATTGCACATTTTGAAGAGGTTTCCCCAAGGATTTGGAACACCCTTTCTCTTTTCTAAAAAACCCTCTTTCAGTTATCTAACTTTTGAAGTCTTCTCTCTGTAAGGCAGGGACCAGACCCAACTAGTGAAAGAGCTTCTGTAAAAATTTATATTCCATTACTTGAACCCACCAGTAAAAGTGCCTTCTACCACAGGTTGACAATACTGATCAATTAAAGTAAGAGAAGATAAATTGCTACTTGAGTTTGGTTTGATAAATGTTTATCAGCTATCTAAGAGCAGCCACTTTCAACACTAGGCAGAGGTAGCTGAAGAACTAAGTTAGGAAGCGTGGCTGTGTGTTGGAGAAGTAATGCAGGTGGGATTTACCATGAGGTCCTTGTGCAGCAATAAGGTGGATGATATTCTGCCTGTTGCTTTCTCAGATGTTCTACTGCCTCCACCCCAGACGTGGGATCAGAATCAAGCATGTTGTCAGCAAATACAATTTCTGAGATGCTAGAGATAAGTTAAATGAATTACATGACCCACTGCCTGACAAGGATGTTAGATGAAGTGCCTGGGGTAATGGAACCTGTAGTACTGAAGGAATCTGTGCAAGAAATTAACTACACAAGGCAGTTTGTACTTTGCCTTTGCTTGGATTACATACATTTGGGCCTGAACTCCTTTTTTTTTCTTGCACCCCTCATAACATATTAACACCCTCATTGGTCACACTTACAAGATGAATAAACCCATGTTTTTTCTGAATCTATTGCAGCTGCCCTTCTACATGTAAAGAAACAAACAAACAGGGTTTTTCTGGAAAAGCTGGTGACTATTGCAGTCAACTGAGGTAATACCCTGGCTCTAGCTGTTCATTATAGAAAAAATATTTTGATCTATACTCGACTTGTCAACAGTATCAGCACTTGACCTACAAAAAGGTCCATCAGGGACAAAATAACCCAGGTCCATTAGTGAATCCTTTGATTATAGCCCTTTACAGTCTCATTATACCTGGCCGTGAGACAACATGTTGCGGTGTATCTCTTGCTGGACAGTCAGAGTGACTCATTAGAGCTACATGACACGAATGCAAACACAAGCAGCATCCTCCCACTCCTTACCCTCCTTTGAGACAAGGCATGTAGCAGTATCTGCGTTGCCCTGTCTGCAGTTCATACAGTCACACTCTAATGACCTTCAAAAAAATGAGGGGTGTAGCTCTAGCAGCTCAGTGCCAAGTGTAATTACATGACCCATTCAAAAACCTGGGAAAATAACACCATCTACTGATGGAGTTGATGTTACTCCATGCTGAACACCCTCCTACCCTGACTATGCTGCCAACAGCATCCAAGCCTAAAGAGTTTCAAACTAGCTCAAGAGTGCCTCCATTTGATTGCATTTTAGACACATCCTTGAAATTGCCTGCGCTTTCAGATCTTGCTTTGTGTTCCTGTTGGGTGAAGTATTCTACAGTAGTCTTTATTGTTAATTTAAATAATGTAATTGAGTTGCATCTTGCCTAACAAACTAGAAAGATTAATTCATTAAGTTTTCTAAGGTATGGAGTTTTTATTAGGTTTTGATTATTTTTTGGTTATTCTTGGTCCACATACTCAGCATATATTTCCATGTGGATGCAGAGATCTCCGTGATACTGTGAATGGAAGTGAAGACAGAGTAGGCAGTAGTATATCAATATGGAAAGAAATGCTTCAGTATTGCCTAAGTCTCAGATGAAACGTGCGAGCTGAGGTTGTGGGTGGATAAACAAGGACATATGCTGGCTCCACTCTTTTTCTGGGTGGTACCCTGGATGCTTGACCAGAGCCATTCATGGAAGTGGAGAAGCTCATCTGGGTGGTTAGAGGGCTACAATCCGACAGCCATTTGAAACCCAGGTTTCTACATGAAGTGGTGGACTCATGTTGAGATTCATTTGATTGTGGAGAAAATGATTTTGATTCGTTAGTGTGCGAGTGTGTCTACCATAGGCTTGTAGTTTAGTGTGCTTCTTCAGAGAACATCCTGGTTGTCTACCTTTTTCTGTTTTGATTTGCATGATTCTCAGAGCTCAACTGGATTCATTTCAGATGAGCTAACTTAGACAGTACCTCCCTGCATACCAGGCACGAATGGTCATTCAGCCCATGGGGCTGAGCTAGAGCTAGCAAAAGCAGAAAGCCCCTGAAATATGTAGGATGCAGTTGTCAGGTCCTAGCACTGTTTTTTGCGCTACTTGTTAATGGGAGGCATAATCTGTGACTTGCTGGTGGACAGGCAGTAGGAGAGGCTTCTAAGAATTATTCAAAGCTGTTGTGACTTTCTCTCTTGCTTTCTTATTGAAAACACTTTGTTGATTTATGGGAAATATTTATCTTAAGGAAATTAAGGGAATATATTATGATATTGTCAGGACAGCATGTTCCTCCCTGCAGGAGACTCCATCTCATTGAAAAAGAAATATTCTGCTGGTCGAATCATCTGACTTAAGGTTCAAAGTAAGTTAGAAACTGTCTTGACATCAACACAGCTAACCCAATATTTAAATAATTAATGGGAAAATAAGTATTTTGCCAGTGGTACAAACTATTGTGTGTTGTGGGATTCTAGCATGTATTTTTCACCTGAATGCTAGTAGTTGCCATCTTGCTGGAAAGTAAAATCGTCTGTGACCCTGGCAGGCGGGAGGCCAATGTGAGAGCATGAAAACATTTCTCAGTCATCTTTCGTATAGCTTTAACAATCAGTAAAAAAACTTTTATTGTTTGAGCAGAGCTTTAGTATAAACTGTGTATTAAACTTTGCTTAAATAACAAAGCTTTTTTCTTCTGACTGTTAAACCAATATTAAAGCAGGTTGGAAACAAGCTTACAGTTTCTTCCACCAGGTTGTCACGCTGCTAGTATACATTTATAACTGTTCCCTGGCCTGTCTCCTTTGTGTATTATAAACTTTGCCCTTTTACTGTTTGGGTGATACTGAGTACCCCAGCTGAGAGTCCATGGAAATACCTGTACATTAAATGAGCGAAATTAATGATGCCCAGAAGAGATATGCAGGGAAGCCATTGTGACTGCATTATAAAACTCTAGTATGTTTCTTGCTGGTATCGCATAGCTTGGTCACTCTTGTAAACACCACGTCTTTTGGGTATTCAATGGGCATATCCTCAGTCCTGGGGCAAGCAGAAGAGAATGTCTCAGTCAGAGGTGGTTTTGAGAAGAGCAGTGTTAAAGAGAGCAGTACAAAGCCTCCAGTACCTGACATGATAAGGATTTACAAAAGGGTGCAGCCTGCCTGGAAGATGGTGTGCAGATGCCCTGTGATGTTACAAAGGCATTGCATTCCAACATGATGTATTTATCCAGGAAGCCTTAGATGTAGATACACCAGGTGTAACTGAAAAATGGGTTAATGAAAGGTATTTTGTGGCTTAAAAGAGTACTCCATCCTCATTGAGGAGTGTCAAACATACATTTGGCTCCAGGCTAGCAGACGGTGCAAAATGATTTGGTTTATAGTTGTTTCATTTGCAATTCTTTTATTTTTGCTTTTGTGGAAAGATGTCTTTATAAATAATATTTTATATATCTAGTAGTATAGGACATTTTATGAAAATGAAACTATTTTGCATTTATTTTGACCTAGGTATGGCATGGTCTGCCTGGAATTTCATTGTTTAGGTTTGTCATTCTCCTATTACATAAAGCTTAGACTGACCCTCTTTCAGTATCAGACGTCACATTGTCAAAAGGACATGATGGTTTTGTTCTGTTACCATTTTATAGGATACCTCTAGTCCCTCCACTATTGTATGTGTATGTCTTGCTGTAATTTCATAATTTCATCTCTACAAAACCTGGCTGTTAAAAAGTTAAAAAGAAGTCCAAATGATTATCCAACATGGTGGCTAGAATTTGCATCTCCTAAAATATGTATTAAAATGCAACCCATCATTAAAATGGTGCCCAATTTCCATGCTTTCAGCAGCCACCATTATTCAAACTAGAATCTGGGGAAGGAGGCAACAGTACTGCACTGAAAGGGACCATGTAACCTTTTCTGTCTCTGCCCCCCCCCCCCCCCCCCCCGAGGCCTTTTCCTTAGCTGGTACTTCTAGAAGCTAAATCAAGCTGCCTTGTTGTCTGAATCAAGACCATAAATCCACCATGTTTTGCCTTGGCACAGTCTTGAAAAACTTGATGGATACAGGCTGATATTTTCAACTTCACTAGTTAGGATGCTTTTACCTTAACACTGAACTAGTAATTCTCAGGATTTCTGCACCAAGCCCCTCCCTCTCCTCTTTTGCTTTAGTAGCCCCTGAAGACCTTTTTCTGCCCAGCAGTATGGAAATAGCAGGTGCCTGAGATGCCCTGACATGAGTTCATGACTCCCAGGTTGAAAAGCAAAGCACCAGTTGTGTTGCTAAAAGACTACCTGGGATGCCTGCAAGGTTTTAAAAAATTCCAGCTTTTGGGGGGGATTACTGTTTCTGTCAGAAGAGTAATTCAGAGTATTGACCATTTTGAAGACACATTATGCTTTGTATAATGCACCTACAGCACAAAAGAATAACCATGTAGAACAAGAAAGCCAAATTTAAATCGAATCCTTAAAGAATACACAACATTACAGGAAAATTAAGAACTCAGTATTGTTATGAAGATGGGCGTGAGAATCATCCTTTCTTTTGCTCTTAAAAAGTCAGTAGCTGTTTCTCACATATACAAATAATTCTGTATAATGTAATTCAGGAGTATTTTTTATTTTATTATATTTATTACCAAAATATTTCTATAAAACCATGATGTCTCTGTTTCTTCCCATTATTCTTCTCTTATGAAGAATTTAAGTTTTGAAATGCATTTTTTTTATATTTTAATTACAGTATCACTCGTCTGAAGCCCCCTAAATGGACGATCTTCAGTCAAATAAGCAGAAAAGGCAGATTTTTCTTTTTTTTAATCATAATCTCTTCCTCTTCTATGCAACTCTTCAGCCACTCATGCAAAACTAATTCTGGAAAATTAGAAATACTCACAGTAATGCTGTAAAATAAGTAAGTTGTATTATCCTTAACTGAAAAGCGGAAAACCAGCAAAATGCCCTGGGTCACTGTCCAAAGACAGGTATTCTCACAGCAAAACCAGAAACAACTTCTGAATCCTAAGGGGGTTGTACTTTCTCCCATTAAACATCTTAAACCTGTTTTCTTCCAAATAATCCTAGCAGAAAAAAGTAATGGACAAGGTGTATGCACTCTTGAGAAAATGCGTGAAATCATCTTGGAGATTTCATTTGTTCATGACATGATCTGTTTCCTTTAACTGTTTTGATAACGAGAAAACATAGCAAAACCATGATTGAACATGAATATTTCTTAATTTCATTTCTCTCCCTATGACTGAACATTAGTACTTACTAATTTAATTTGTCTCATTGTCTGGGAGCTCTTTTCCCCTCCGCTGTAAGCTGTCTCTTCAGCAAGGGACCATCTGGGACCCTCAAGAGAGCACTGCGGTGTTGTATTAGCAGAAGTAAGTCATGATAGAGCTGGCACACCTCTTGTCGAGGACCTGAGCTAAAGCCTAATGAGGTCAATAGGAATCTCAGTTACATATACTCCTTCGCAGAATGCTAGCTCAAGGGATAAGAACAACTCAAAGCATCAAAAGAAAGCTTTAACAGGTGTAAGCAAGGCATAGTCCTAAGCGAGTCCCTTGCTAAAGAAGAAAATGGAATGAGCCATCTGAAATTATTTTTGAGCACAATTGGCAAACAGAGTGTATTTTCTTCCCAAGGCACTTTACTGAAGGAAGTATTCACCGGTCTTTTATCCTTTAAAGTATGGTATTTACAAGTGAAGCTGCTGACTGTCTAATTGCAGCTCACAAAAACATCACACAATCTCATCTAATCTCTCTCAGTTGTTGCTATATTTAGTTTTCCATGGGATAATTTACATATCCCTGAACTGAATTCTAACTTGGGTTGAAGGGAAAAAGAAAAGAGAAAGACTAAAAGAAATACCTAACGTGATTCACATGCAAAATTTTTCTAAATAGAAAGGTGAAGAAAACACTGTTCTGCGAGGATGCAAGAATATCTATCCCTACACTACATAGAAAAAGTCAACAAACCAGAGCTGGTGTCAGTGACATTTAAAACAAGTGATAAGTTTTTCTTCAGAATGGGCACTTTATACTTTGAGTCAGAACAACTCCAAGTCACATCAAAATTATCCCACATATATAAAGAGCTTTAAATCAGGGAGGATGCATTTTGCAGACATGTCCAGTCTTCTGGTCCATGTGAGAGCCTCACTCAGCTGGCCCCCAGTGCAAGCTCTCCCTGGATGCTGCCTTGCACCTTTGCAGCACCATATTCTGGCTTCTCTCTGGCTTTGGTCAGTAGAAAGCCCAGACTCTGGTTATCCAGTGTTGAGAACCAAAGCTGTAAAAGGAAACTCATTGCTGATAACAGCTGTATACAAAGCAAGAAACAGTCCTTAGTGGGTAAATGCAGGGATCAGTTCACACCTTCTCTTGCAGTAAGGAATTACTTTTATTGAGCAAGGTCACATCTTCAGCTCTGTGACTGAAGAAAAGCCTTAAACACTTGGATCTTTCTCTGTACGGATGGAAGAAGGTCACTATCCCAAATAAAAACATTTTTCTAACCTTCAGTTCCTGCCAAGCGCCCCACCTGTCTGGGGAAATGCATATGGTGGGAGGAGAGGGAGATGGCATGGCAGGGAAAGGAAAGTGGTACGTAAAGGATTCCCTTTAAGCCTTACGGTATTTTCCTGTGGGACAATACTTCACCCAGCAGAACATGCCTATGTGCGTGTGTGAAAGCTGGTGGGGAAGAGAATTTCAATTTCAAATTCCCCTGAGCAATCAAAAGACAGATGAACATAAATAGCAAGTGGAAACCAAGAGTCTGACTTCCACTTAGTTTTGCAATAAAAGATTTTATAGTGGAATCAACCAAGTTTTGTATCAGAATTAAGAATCTAGCTCTGAATGGTTTTTGCATTCCAACAATCAAATGCAGTTCATTGGTATTAATAACCTTTCAAAACTGGTTGACTTTTCCCAGGTATCTCTTTCACAGCAGATGAACTTCTCTTGGTTTCATTTGCAAGCCAGTGATACATGTGGAATACACGTTTGAAAAAGTATTTTACAATACAGCAGTGATATGTGCCTGCCTTTTCTTTCTGAACATATGTTATCAGTTTGCTTCCTGGCTCTATGTGTGATATTTTTAGATTTTTTAACTATCCATTAAAAATCTAGACAAGCCCTGGGTCATTTTCTTTTTCAGGTGCCGATTTTTTCCCAGTAATCTTGATATGATTATTATTTACTCACCCTTATCCCTTTGAGAGTAAAATCTGATTCATGAAAGTTTATTTGCTAGCTGAAATTAGGTAATGTATGGTTATAAGGCACAACAGGCTGGGAGATTAAATATGCCACATGGAGAAATATTGCAGCATCTTTATTTCCTCTAAGTTCATCTTTGACCATTAGTGTTACTGTAATTAATATTTTTAAAGATTCTGTTTTATTTGCATTTACTACTGCCATAAGGCAGCATTCAAAAGCAAACTTTCTATTATTTTTTCCAACACAATTGTGATGCTTGCAAATTCTATTTGTTTGAGAACTAACATTTTATTTTTTCAGTCTTCTCAAATGAAAATTGAATGTCAGAAATTAATAGCTTTGTGTGCAGATTTGCCATGTAGTTGCTAACACCAGAGTACAAACATATGTTCTGTACTTTCTGATGCCCTCCTTATTCAGAGCTTCGCATGGTGTCCATATTTTCAAAGCATGCTTCATGGTAAATACTTCGGTTCTTTACATACTTTTAAGCAGTAGCTGGTTTAAAATTTTTGTCTCTAAAGGTCACATCCATTTTGCTTTTAAACTCTTTGTAAATCATAACTTTATTTTGTGTCTGGTTATGATATGGCCATTTTTTCATGATGAAGAACTTACTGTATAGTCTTGGCTATATTCACAGGAAAAATAATTTGCATGCTGAAGCTTGTGGTGGGGGAAAGCGTAACTGTACTGCATAGTTATTACACGTTTGTATACTCTCTTCGAAGCACTGGAGGGACCCACTGGCCTAGATACTTGCCCATACTCTCCCACACACCCTGCCACTCATGACTGTCCAGCCTTGGGGAAAATCTCTTGGTCCTCCTATATTGTCATCTAACCCTAGACAAGACCCAAACCTGACTCTGCTTAACTTTCAAGATCAAATGAAATGGTCATGGGTAAAACACACTCTGTATGTGTGCCAACATGGTGATCCCCATCACAATCAACAGGCAGGTCTCAAGGGTACCCAAATGCCATTGAAAAACCTTCAGAACTCTCAAATGATGCTGTAAATAGTCTGGTGGGGAAGCTGGGAGCGTAAGGGAATGTCTTCTTCATAGGTTGACCACCCGAGAAGGAGTACAGGAGGAGAATTACATGTAATTTTTCAAAACTACTTTTATGCTTTGTGTTCTCAAGATGTGTGTAGTTTTGTCCACTTGTCTTATGCAGTGGAGGTTACTGTGAGTCCTTTAGAAGGGACTTCAGGGGTGTCTGCTGCATGTGTTTTGGTGTGTGACCTTGATATCCTTCCATTTTTAACTTCCTGGATCTGTCTGGGCTCTACCTCAGATAGCACTGTCCGCAGCCTGTCCTGTGGAAAGCCCAGCTGTAGGCCATCGATGAAATTAGAAAGCAGTTCTCAAAGTATGGATGCGTGTCTCAGCACCTGACTTGAAGGCCAGACTGTCAGGAGCAGCTGCTCGATAGCTGTTAGCTCTGTAGTCTGTACAGGTCACTGATCCCAGCAGGAGCTCCCCCATATGAAGCTGTAAGGAAGCTGCGCTTGGTGAGCACACCACTTGCAACAGCAAGGTGTAAACTGTACTGAGAAAATGCGCTTTTGGTACCTGAGCAGAACAAATTGGCAGTGCTGGGGAATGGTTGGACTTGATGATCTTAAAGGTCCTTTCCAACTTGGTTGATCCTATTCTATGCCTCTTGCTGTGACAGCTACAAAAATTACTATATAGCATACTGTCGGTGTTCCACTTCACAATACTTCAGCCTCTACCTGTCCTTGTTTTGCTGGTCTTCAACTTTTTCCTCAATAATGTAACTCCTAATTCTTTCATCAGAAGTTACTGACCCACCAGTTACTTTAACTTTATTTCTCTTATGAAGACTAAACCTGAACCCTCTTAGGATACTCTCTAGTGCCATATGTTATTCAAGACTTTTTGTCTCACAGTTCTTGAAATGGAAGTACAAATGCAAAGTGTGGAGGCTCTTCCCATAGTAGTTCCCTGAGATAATAATTCCCTTAGAGAACACTGTGTTTAATAACTGGCTTTTGAAATGATTTGGTATGCTTTTTCAGGAAATGCAGAAGGCCTAGTGCAGCTTTATTGCATAGGAGCTCAGTCTGTTGACCATAATAGGAGTTCCATTTTATGGGCAAAAATGCTCTTAATGACACACACAATTTCAACATACACATTTGCTTTTGATTAAACTTTGTAACACATTGGTACACCCATGTAGAACTGACATTTGTCTTTATGAATCTCATGTAAAATGACACTTTGAGTCATGCATAAGGAATTTACAAGAAGAACATGACAAAACAATGTCCTTTTTGTGAATAGAGCCCATATTGTATGCTTTTATTACTTTACCAGTAATACATAATTAAATATGTCTACAAAGTCTGGCTTTGATCCTGGGGCTTTCTTCCGTAGTTTTAAGCTAGATACAGTCCCTGTATCCATGATATGACTGCATAGTAGGTAAGGTTTATGTCCAGCCTGTATTTTTAAAACCAACCCTCTTGTGAATTCATTGTTCCTTAAACATAATCAAAAAGAACACTTTAGAGCTACAATGACATTAAGATTTCAAGTTAAAAGGTCTAAGAAGAGATTAAGAGTGGAATATGGTTTCAGATGGGCAGCAGCAGATGGGATACATCTTAAAGAGCGGTTCACAGCTGCTAAAAAGGCAGTGTGTTCCATGGCGAATGCTCCTGCACAGCCAGGCTGAGCTAACTATTCGGAATCATCAAACCAGCTTTGCTCCAGGGGCTCTTCCACTGACACAAAAGGTGAAGCTCATCCCCAGTAAGGTTATGGAAAAGCTGAACAGGGAAAAAATAATTTGTAATTCTGTAGAAATTGAATGGAGGATTCATGAAAAATGAATTTGCTCATGAATCTTCATCCCTTCCATGTCATTACTCTGCCAAATTCTTTTCAGACTGGAAAAATAATGACACTTATTTTGGTTTTAGCTTGTCCTGAGAAATCTCTTGACAGAGACATTCTATGGGGCAAATTGGAACAATTTTGACCAAAGACAACTAATTCCATCTTTTCACAGTGTGAAGTAGTTTGATTTTCAGAAGTATTTAGCATCTAGAGTTCCTTCATAAAACTTCTGAATGTAATAAATATCCATTTATTTTCCTGACAAAACTTAGTTTCCAGTGCTTCTATTATATTTTGCTTCATAATATTTACTTTCCAAGGCTGATTGATTGTAACTATTTGATTCAGAGTTCCGGAGCAACTAATGTCACTTAGAAAATTTTCAGGTGTCTGTGCAAGAAACATGATCCTCACACCTATACTGGCTGCAGGCATTGCACAGTATTTACTCTAAATTTCTTCTTTTGCAAACATTCCTAGTAGGACAGTCAAGAGAGCAAACAGAAGCAAGGATGTGAATGCTGCTAAGGAGAATTTACCAAGTGCTGGTACATCTGCAAAATCCCCCTCTTGTCCCATATTTTCAAGACTGCAGTGTCTTAATTCTGACTTTAGAGATAGCCAAACTGCTTATGGCAAGGTGAGGAACAGGAAAGGTGACAGCAGTGAAACTGAGTAGGAGAGACATTTATGTCACACGTATGGAAATGGAGACTTCATCATTATAGAGCTTGTTCTTCTCAGTTGGTCAGATGGGTGGGAAGAACCAGAGGTTAGGGATTTCAGAAACGCCATCACAGGCAAAATGCTGAGTTTTCCTAGTCTGCTTTTCCTTCTGGGAAGAGTGTGAGTGTTCTTAAGGAGGATCTCAGATTCCTCAGAGCAGCAGCCTTCTCACAGAAAACCTTTTACCATCATGGCCTCTTTGTACTGCAGGAAATTCAAGAGTGTTTGATGAAGTTAGTAAAACTTTCATTTGTTTTTTATGTTCAGGGTTCAATGTTCAGTTTATGTTCCATGTTCAGGGCTAGTTTCTAATTTCCTCTGGAGAGACAACCCACAGCAACAGCTCTATTGGTCTACAGCAAAAGCTGGAGCCTAAAATAGTGCTGAAGGCTAAGCTTGCCGGGAAACTGATGGCAGGAGAGGAAACACAAATGAACAACTGAAAATTAATTCATGACTCCAGGAAAACACCTGAATTTGCACTGTTAAAGCCATCAAACTGTCTGCATATGAGTTTTAATCTTCTTATTTTAAGTACTGCAAATAGTACTCTGTACAGTTAAGGTTTCTAACACCTCCTAGAAGACCTCATTGTCCATTGTCCCTGATATTCAGACTTACACTGTTCACACCAAATGCTTGTGTATCTGCCTTTGACCAATGTTTGAAAATTTTAGCACCACAAGTTAAGCTGTTACATTAATGAAAAATGTTGCTTTTCCCAAAGTAAAAAATAAAACCCCAGTCTTAAAGCTTCTCATTGGACAAACAACTTAAAACTAGCAGAGGAGTTGTCCTTAATTTAGGGATGCCCTTTTTCCCAATTCGTTCAATAAATAAGCCTCTTATTTCACAGATCCTGAGTGGCAATGTGTGAGGGCTTAGTAAAAACATTTCCTAAAGATCTATCTGCAGTGAACATGCTCCGCCTCCCTATGGCAGATGTGCCCACTGCACTGCATCTGGACAGTTTCAGAGGGGGTTTGAATATACTTTCTCCCTTCGTTGCAATTGTCCGCAGCTCTAATTGTGAATCATGTGGATCCAGGCTGTGGAACTGAGACATGGAACAAAGTTTCTCTTGAATTTCCAAGTTCCCAGTCTCTGTGAAGATAGCATGTGACAGAAAGTAAGATGACGTGGGAATACCAATGTAGGACTTTGTGTGTGAGAAGGAATGTTTGAAGTAGGGTTGTTTGCAATGCCAAGAAGATTAAATTAAAAAAACATATTGAAATCTTCATGTTTTTCTCTGTTTTCCCTGATAACCTATTAAGATTATAAAGCTCAGTTTCTGACTTTTACTGTTTTCCCTTTCCATCTACATTGGATCTTCGAGGTATAGCCAGAGCAACCTGTTATGGCCCAGTGTTCCCTCCTCACTGCATTTCTACGCTTTTTCTGTGTTCACATTCTTCTTATTTGTGCTTTGTTTTATTGGATTTGCAGTGCTTTTAACTTTGTTAAATCCTCAAAATTGGGATCTCCTGTTTATCACTCTTTTACTAAATGAACAAAATTCGTTATATTCCTGATACAGTGGGAAACCATCAACAACTTACAATCTTTTGACATTTTAAGAGAAACAGAAGAAGCCATGTGACCATTATATTTTTAATAATCCCCTTTACGAAGTTTCTTAATTCTATAGGAAGCTGCTCTTGGGGTTATTCCTTCTAATCTCCTGAGCAACCATATTATTTGTTATGTTGCAATACCGCCTTTCTTTTTCAGTGTGCAGCTTTCTTTTCCAACATTCTGCTTCAGTTTTACGTGGATGCAAAATGCTCAGATTTCTGCTTCCGGTCCTATTATATTGATAAGCTTGTCCATCCACATGAAAACTGCGTCAGCCTTCACATCTTACATTTCTTCTGTTAAGTGAATATCTTCCAGAGTCCAAGAGATGCTGAGGTACCCTTGCACCCCTCCTTCACTTCATCTGGGGAACTGTCTGCCTCTGTGGTCAAATTCCTCCCTGGGAGTTTAGGCACCATTGTCACAAGTACTCTTTCTTTACCTTCTTCTGCAGGAAAGCTATTCAAGGACTTTTCTCATTTCATAGACTTCAGAATTTCTCATAATTCTTGGTTCTCAGGTTTTGTGGGAAGGAGGCTGGACGCTGGAAGTTATCAGTGAATTTAGAGATGACTTCTAATACATTTATATGTAGGTAATTTATTCCCATCACTTTAATTAAAGCTATCTTTCCTCTTTTTAATATCTTACCATACTATGTACATACAACGGCCATGAAAAATAAAATGTGATAGGCTAAAGTTTGCCTCGGAAAAGGAAAAGCAATAGACTATTCAACTGAGAGATACATTATGTGATGAGAAGCACAAGATTTAATACTAGCAGTATAAAAGAAGCCGCACATAAAGTTGTCTCCTTCCTCATAAAAATATGAGCCAAGAAGCAGCCTCTGTGACATCCTAACATTAGCCATTGAAGTATGTCTACAGAGCATGAAGGCTAAATAGTTGCATTTCCAGAAAGACTGTAGTTTTCTCAGAGGACAGAGGTAATTTTTTGTTGCACTAATAGCTGACATTTAAAATTAAGGAGAGTTTAAGAAATATGAAGCAAAACCTGAACTAGGTACTTCTGCAGGAATATTTATTTTGTAAAGATTGCAAACATACCTGTGATTTATCCTAGATAACTCACACTAAAACTAATAGTTAAGCTTTGATCTGGTATTTTTTTGATAGAAAAAAGAACTCTTTACCTTAATTTGAGTGTGGGTATTTCAAAGCGGGTTATTTGCAAGCTCAGAAAAAAAGACCTTTTCATTAGTCCATCATTTTGGAAACAGTCACATTAACCCACAACCACATACAAATACAAAAATCCTAATGGGACTATTTTCTTACTAAGCCTGTAACAGTTTACATTCACCTAATGGCCTGGGGTTATAAGCAAACTACTCAATTAGAGAATTTAGGCTGGTTGCCCACATATTTTAGAGCAAATTATCCCTTCAGAAATGCAGAACCCCCTATATAAAACGCCTAAACAGTATTTCCTGTTAAAGAAAGAAAAAAATACTATTCCCTAAATTCCCACCTTAAGCCTACTAAGTATTTCTCTTTATGCTAGTGTAGCCATTTTATGGAGAAATATTTGGTTTTGCCTCACATACCTCAATCTAGACCCTTTTCCTGGAATGTTTTTAACCTTGCAAGCAGCTAAGAAATGCTAATGTAACCTTTTTTCTTTCTTTCTTTTAGTTTTTATTTTTTTCTTTTCTTTTTTATCCTCAGAGTAAGATTAAAAAAAAGAAGAAAGTGGTTTCTCACTTTCCCTATTGGTGATACTGGAACACAGAGGTCTTCTGAAGTCCTGGCATTTTGACGCTTCTAGAATAACCGATCTTCCTCTTATAAGGGCACTCTGAATTCTGAGTCATCTTTTAGCACTTACTATTTCTTCTACTGCTTCTTTCATTTAAGAAAGAGGTTGATGCTTTCATCTTATAAACGCTCGTTAAAAGTTCCTCACCTTATTATGCTCCTAATTGTATGCAGCTGGGTGGATCTTTGAATTCTTATGTCAAAGACAAAGATCTTACAAATACAGTGAACCAGATATCAACTCCTCATAACGCATCTGTTCTGAAATGGAGATGTGTAGTTTTGAATGTGTACTGATGATGGACATCTCCCTTGTAGTGTTTGACCACAGTAGGGTAAGTCTGCTCAGGCCTGGAGTGGATGATCACTGTCGTGAGTCCAATGGTACTGGTATAGTTTTGGTCTGTGGATGGAGAGGTTCCCACCTCTTTTCCTCCTGCTCTGCCACCTACTTAGACGATCATGGGAAATGACTTTCTGGGAGATGCAGTGTGAGCTGAAGGAACTGCTGGTTGGTGGATCCGTGAGTAGATGAGACACAGACCCTTTGGGAAATGGAAATATTTTATGTATGAGCCATGAGTACTGTCACAATTATGAGCACCAGTGAAGTGCCCTTTCTCTTGTTTGAGATCTGGGGTAAAGAATGAGGGTGCTGCCTCTTACCCTAGGGTATTTTTGGAAACATATGAAGCCTTTTTCCATCATTTCAGTCAAGACAGAAGCTTTGTTCTCTCGCACAGAGCTTGTAGATATCCTTACACAAAATTCTGCCCCAGTCTAAGAGCTCGTAGCATTCATCTGAAGATAGAATTTAGATCAAAATGTGGAAAATGTATGCAATGTGATTTAAGTTAATAATTGAAAAGCTTTTTGATAAAACAATGAGGTAGTGAAAAAAAATTTGAATGCCCAAAGAGAACTTTGGAGCAGATGAGTCTACCATTTTTGATGTTTAACATTTTCAGTTCTGTCTGGCTCCCCTCAATGCTTTATGTACTCTATTCATCCTTATAAGTAAGAATCTATGGGATTTCTCCACTATGGCACCCACTGCAGGCTGTCAGTTTGGAAGGCATGTGTGCTATTAAATTAGACGACCAGAACAATCTCCTGCACCACTGCAAAGCTCAGACAATACACAAGCAATGATAAATAAAAAAAAAACCCCAGATGCTGTCTTGCAACTCTACAAGTCTGTAAAAATTATGAAGGGTAAGAGTAGAAAGAATGGATTAAAATTACCAAGTAATAGGGAGTTATGTGTTACAGAAGTATCAGACGGAATCAGGTCTCCATCCTGTGTTATGTGTGGGCCCCTACAACTGTGCAGAACCCTAATAAAGTTTTGGGGAAGCATGCAGCTAAAATATCCCACTTAGACTCTGGTGAAAGATTAAGATCTAATTTTGTGCAATGCTCAAAGAACGGAGAAGGTGCAAATTCTAAATTAAGAAAAACGTTAATGACAGATGACACCAGTGTAATAAAACAGTTAAGCGTAGTGTGAAGAAGCTAATAATTATTTTAGAGATATACAAATTAATGTAACAAATAGATGTCAACGCACATATTTCTGAAAGTGATGCTAAAGAAGTGTCTTCAGGAGAGCTTTAAAATCAGCAGACTGCAGGTGGCTATTCTAAGAGCAGGGTGTCAATAGCAGCTCTACCAGTAGGGAAGAATATAGTAATGAAAATTCTTAACATCACCAGGAAAAAGAAAGGTAAATATTCTTAATTTTCTCAAATGTGCTCCTTAAGCAAGATTTCTTCTATTACGATGGAATTTCCTTATTAAAAAGTATGGTAAATGATGTTCAAAGCTAAGAATAATATCAAAGGAATATGAAAGTATTTCAGGACTCAGGATCAGACCAGAAATTCTGGAGCTAACTGGGTAAAAACAAAATGCCCAATCTCTCTGTGTGATAGAATTTGATTAAGGTTTATTGGCTTTTTACTACAATTTCCAATTTGACAGGGCCCACTAAAGCTAAAATTGAATTTCATATACAAAGCTTATGTGGTTATGTTTGTTATTAGCATTGTCTCCCTAGAGATATTTGGATTTTGTTTAACTGAAAAATAAACAAGTTAAATGCTGAATTGCCTGGCTAAGACAGTTATATGATGTGGTCTTTTCCTTTCATTATAAAGATTGTGAGTTTTGGGATACATGTTTAGGAGTTTGTGGTTACTTTACTTTAAATCTAATACTGTGGACTTATAATGTTTTTGTTCAATGTTCTGCTCTTTTCATATAAAGTTCTGTGTCCTGGCCAATTTATGGCCAGACTTATCCAATAAACAAGTTTGTAGGAATGCATTTATAGATTGTTAGAAATATGTGTGGTGCCTGCACTTTTCTCAGCAATAAGGATTTATTTTTACTGTTAATTTTTAGTTATATTGCGACAAAACGAGAAAATAATTTGCATACATCAGAAGATATTTTCCTAAAAAATTAAAAAAAAACCCAGGAAGACGCATATGCCAAGATTAAAAAATACCTAATGAGTACGGGTGGATTTCTCTGCTCTTGACATTTAAAAAGATTTAAGTCAAGCTCAAGACATTTTAAAAAGACTTGATTTTCAAAGGTTGGACAGTTAGTGCATTCTGAAAACCAGATCCCTTGCAGTATCTCATCTGAGCCCACAAGACCTTTCTGAAAGTTTTCTTGGTAAATCGAAGAGTAAACAAAAAAGCCAAATAGGAAAGCGTATGATTTGTCAATACACGTATCAGACAGGTATAATTTAGTACATTACAGACTAGGAGCTGGCGTTGCACTGGAAGCTTCCAGGAATCCCAGGACGCAATTTGTTAGTTGTGGGTCATTCAAGCAGAAACCAGAGACAGCACCAAACTGTTTCTTGTGAAAATGAAGAGAGATTTTGATGTTTTGAAGAACAAACTAGTAAGACAGGCAGCTAATAAAATTGGAGTAAGTTTTCATTGTACATCAGGTTGAGATATTTGAGATTAGCATCTACTTGTCTGTAAGTGAAGATAATCAATGACTGTGTAAAACTAATACTCTTCATAAACAACTGAAGTCACTGACAAGCATAAAGTGTTATAGCAGGTTTTTTCTGCTTTTCTGGCATGAAAGAACTGATCTAGTACTGATAGATACATATTACTTAATAAAATAACCCAGACTTAACAAAAAGTATATTTTGCCCTAAAGCAAAACTCCTAGACTTCATTACTTCTCATTTCTATTTCCTGGTAACCTCCTGTAGTCTCAACAGGACTCAATTTGATGTGCTGCTTGTGCTGGAAAATAAGCCTTTTCTAATGCATTTATTCTGGTTAATTTTGCCTAAAGAACTGAAGTTATATTTAAGATTATTCTCTTTCCTCACATCTATTCTGCACTTCACCTTTGACTCATTACATCTTTATCACTGGCCTTACTTTTCACTGGTTGATTATGGGTCCATTGGCTGATTATGGGTCAGTTTATGACAGGAAAGTAGACAGTACCCCAAATATGTGTAAAAACCCCAACTCATTGCTCTGAAATGCCAGTTCCTAAATGTTTTTTAAAATTCAAGACACATAAATTTTATTTAAGCACCTCTATGTAACCAAAGCAGGGTTGGAATGACTTTGAATCCTATCATTTGAAGTCATCAGAGTGATTACAGTAGAAGTTCTGCTTCTTGTCCATCTTCTATATGTATTTAATGATAGGGAGCTTAATCTATATGTATTTAAGATAGGGAATAATTTTTTACATCCTTCTAATATGATTCATTCAAGCTCTGTTTCAGACATTTATTAGTTTGATATACTACAAGAAATAATGTTGCCTGGGAGTTTCGCATGTGAAAGGGTTGTAAATTCAGATCTTAAATTACCTAAACTTGAAATTGCCATAGCTGCAGTAAAGGATACTCAGTATCTGAAATATGTTCTGAAATTCTGAATGTTATCAAATTTCACATTCTTTGAAAAATTATTTGAAAATCATGTGTGAAAAGACTAACAGAGGTTATACCATTAAACATGAGCACAAAGCAACTGTTCATTGTCCTTCAGCTTGCAAGATATATATTTGCTTTTAAGGGGAGCACTAATATTTGTCATCTTTAACTGAATGAAGTCACAGATACTTTAACATGTGGATTTTATTCTATGAATTGGTTTATAAGCCTGCTATTTAACATGATAATATGAATTATGAACTGTGATTTTATTTCTTTTATAATCTCTGTAGAGCTTGCCATTATTTTTACATGTCTATGTCTGGCATTAGGCACCTTTGAAATTGTGCCAGAAATATTTACTGTCCTATTTCTGGCATTCTGGGACTCTGTGGTTCTGTTTGGTTTCCAACCAGAACAAAGCTTATTAGCAGATCCAGTTCTTGGTACTTTGTTGAAAACAATTTAATATGTAAATTTAATACTTCATTAAAGTTAGCTCTTGTGACAATCAGGAATAGGAAATGCGTTTAATGTAGGTAATGTTCTATCTACCATTGTGAGAAGTTATCAAAAGCAAAATATATGTACTAATTAGAACTTTCCTTCTCATTGCTTGTCTCCTCCAGCTTGACTAATAAGAAAGCACTAAAATGCAGTCAGGTTGAACAGAAATTCCTGCACTTGTCTGTGCTCTGTACACACACACAGAGCACCCTGGAAGGAAGGTTTGCTGCAGTAAGAACAGCACATTCTCATTTGCCCCTTGAATCACATTTACTTGGTTCCAAATTCCATTATTCTTAACCAAGTAAAAATCCTCTTAAGGTCAACTGGAGTTTCATGCAAATTACTTTGTAATTTGGCCTTCATTTGGGTGGGTTAGTTCCCACTTTGCCCAGTAGGCACAACCATATTAAAAAGGCTACTGGAAAGAATTCTTTATTTTATTTAGCTTTGAGGAAATAGATGTTAACAAAATTTAAGTATGTACTTATATGTTTATTAAAGAGGAGTAGTCCTGTTGAATCAGAACCCTAACTCGTTTAAAGACCAAACTGCTTCAGAAAGCAAAAATAACATAGTCAACTTAGGTATTATTATAGCTCAAATACTTTCAGTAAGAATAATCATGTTTTCGTTTGGAGACTGCAGAAAATTGATTTAGTATGTTTTTTTACAGAACATTGAGTCATCGTTTATACAGTCGTTTTTCTAATTATAAACATATATTTCTCATTATAACCTTGAAAGGCTCAGAAGCTTGAAGTCATGCCCATCAGGGAAGGGAATGTACTTCTATGTGTGTAATAACTGTTTCTAAATCTTCATACATGATTTGAAGCATAAGTTATCTCAAATAGGGGCAAAATCATCTTTCTGCTTTTTGTGACAATTTCACATCAGGATGCTCCTGGTTTGTTCATGAGATCTTGATGATAGAATAAACACATGCACTCCAGTTTTTCATAATAAATCACTTTCTGATTCATTGTGCTACCAAAATAACCCAAAATTTAATCATGTTCCTAAACATAGTGTCAGAGATTACAGTACTCAAATGAAGATGAGACTGCCATTCCTGCTCTAAACTTGATGGCCTTTCAAGTATGGAAAAGTTCATGCTCTAGGGTATCAATTAAAAGGTTTAAGACACTAAGATTTTTTTATTATTTAAAGCTTTTAAATATTTATATTTTTCCAGAGAACAATAATCAGTAAATTAATAATATTAATAGTAACAATTGTAATAATAAGTAATAAGCAATAGTAATATAGCAATAGCAACAGCAACAATGACAGTAATGGCAATAGCAAATAATAGTAATAGTAATAATAATTATTATTATTAATCAAAAGCAAAGGTCTTACAACAAGCATACTTTGTGGAACAAAAAAGTTGATCTCAGCTTCTTCTGATAATTGTATGCAACTGTTAAAAGAGTTTCATACGAGCATTCACTTGAAATGATATCTTTTGACATGATGGTTTGTATATATCTTTTTGAGGTAATAATTTATCAGGAAGAGCCAGATGCAAAGGACTTCATGAAAGTCCTTCAGCATTCAAATGCACTACATGATAAAATACCAAAAAGCTCAGGGAATTAGAGGTAACTGTAAGAATACAGGCATCTGACACTCCAAATATTACAGTCGTATCAGGACATCAAAAGAAGCATATACTATTACATATAAAAAGTTAAATCAAAGCTATAATGTATTCCTCAGTGCTGTTGCTGCAGAGTACATTTCTGAAGCACATCTTTCCAAAATACGCCCCTAAAGTCACCTCACTTCAGAAGTTCCATCCTTTTTGTGTGTTCTGAAACTATTAAAATGTCACAGATTAAAACCAATTTATTTGGTTAATCCATTTTTAAGCCTTTCTTTCAGTTTCCAATTTGTATCTGCCTTGTGGCTTCAGGCCTCAAATCTGCCTACCTCACCAGTTCCCTCTACAAGGGCTCTAAGAGCTCCTTGTAATCTAAAAAATTTTCTCCATCTCTTTTGCCACTCCCAGTCCTAACTGCAACTTACAATAAAATAAGACAAGAGCCTGCAGTTGTGGCAATCAGTCATGTCAGTTAAGAGTAAAGTGCGGGTCTGATGTACTTTTCACTACATATATGCTCACACAAGGAAGCTATTAATTACATATGTATTTTACGCATTGATAAAAAAAAAGTTTCTATATTTTTTCTTTTTTTTTAAACGAAGGCTGAATTACGCAGGACACTCAAAACCATGTGTTCATTACTATGTATTTGTCATTTATCAAATGCCAGCATGCACTAATTCCACTCAAAATGCAGAGGAAACAGAGTAGCAGAGTCCAGGCCTTGAGACACATGGTCCGTTGTTGATTCCATTCAGTTTTGGTTTACACTTAACACCACTGGCCGTGGTGTGTTCATCTGAGGATGGGATTTAAGGACACCGCAGCAACTCAAACACCGACATCAACGTCATTCCACCAGAGGCAGTAGAGTAGCTTTGCAGCTGGAGAGCAGAGCCATAGTGAGGAGTTCCTGGACTTTGTCCCTAACAGCTCCAGGTTGCTTTAATCGCTGAGGTGCCCATGGGGCACAAGGAAGTGGTCTGAAGTGTAGCTGTGCTCTTGAAGAATCCCCTGTGGTGTACAGCAGTGAGCGCAGAACAGCTAACAGAGTAGGGCACAGTACCACAGTTTTTGCCTGAGCAATGCAGTGTACAGCAGCACCTTATCCCAAACTGCATGAAGTAACAGTGCAGTGAAAAAAACGGTGAGATGGCAGCACAGGCCACAAGACCACAGTCAATAGTGGAACGGGTAGTGGAGTTTGTGATCTTAAAGCTATATATGTACCTTCATTTGTTGCAATCATATCTACACTTGCAATGTAACCAATGGCTCTGTTTCAGCATTTAAAATTTCCCAGCATCCAAATAAGTTAAACTACATGGCCTTGCTAGCCAGAGAAGTCCAAAAGGGTCTCCTTTAAGAGAATGCTGAACACACTTTGGAAGGCTAAATAAAAAAAACTCAAGTAAACACAAAATAGCAACATTAAGCTTCTCTTAACCAGACATAATTTTCCTAAGGATGTAGGGGCCCATATATTTATTTAGAAAAATAAACTGGACTACTAGGCTACATATATGCTAACATACACGGGTTACAAATGTTACCATGGGAAAACTCTTCTTGAAGGTAAAACACTCTTAGGCTGTAAGACCAAAACATTTTAGAATAAGCTAATTACTGATTGTTCAGTGTCTGTATATAGAGGGACTGAAAATGCTAAATGCTTTCTTTGATGCTGGGGAAAATTCTGAAGATATACTCTCCTATTGGAGTAGTTATGCAGAAATCAGGTTAAGCACCAATTCCACTGATAATGAAGGATTTTGAAGGGAATTTATTTAAGATTTTCAAATACTCTGTAGGGGGCAGTTTTGAACCAGATTAATGAAAATTTTAAGCTGGCTGATTCAAAGTTATGGTTTTATACTCAGTTTTAATACCCTCACCAGGTACATGGGCATCATTTCTTCTTGTAGGTAGATCTTGGCTCTGAAGCAAACAGGTAGCTGCATATAACATCATATGACATCATAAGCTGATAGACAGTCAATGAGTTCAGTAAGGGTAGCTAACAATACTTCTTGTTATTATTATACTTCTAATCTAAGCAGTGATTAGAACTTCATGGAGGAGGTCTGCATAAAAACCAGTTCTACAACAGGGCCCAAAGACAGAAGTCTGGGATCCCCTTCTTAATTCTGGTTCAGCTCTGAATCAGGGCAGGATTTTGTGGTGACTTTAAAATGTTTATGAACATTCTGGAAAAGAAAAACAAAGAAGCTTCTTGGAGACATTGACACTGGCTGCAGCATTTCAAAAAGCCTTTAAACCTGCTATTGTCATGATTTGGGTTTATTTTAAATGAATGCTATGCTAGACCATGGAAAAAGATGTTAGTTCCCTTACATCATTGAAGATTTAAATCAGCTTCTTTCCAGCAACATACCACTTAGAAGCATGAAAACCAGGAGTGGACCATAACTGCATTTCATCTGAAACCAAAAGAGAAGACATCCTCTCAGCAGAGAAACAGTCATTGCTATAAGCATTTGAGGTGGCAAATGAGTGTGAACAGAAGAGGAGGCTCAGTCACTGAGTCTTTTTGCATTTGGAGAGGAAGGCACAGCCTAGGTCTCAATGAAGAAAACAAAATTGTACATATAGATGACCTTTGAAAACAGTAGCAGGGCATTTTTAGTAGAGTCAGTGGCCCTGCATTGACTGCCATTATTGTGCTTTCAATGAACTTACTTGAAGCCATGATTCACAGCTGAAGTTGTTACTTAGCTGATATTGTAACAAACTAACAATATAAGGCAGAAAGATTTACTCTGAACACTGGAAGAAGCTAAAAGGATTAATTTCCCAATGTCAAAATCTAAGAATGAATGTCTGGCAGATGATCAGACTCAGCAGCTTTACTGCTTAAAGCTTGAAACTGATTGTGCTGCCTGGAAAGGTGGTGGGATATCTTGTTTGTCCTTCCCTGGCCTAAAACCCTCGCTATTCTGTTTAGATTTGAATTCTTTTTAAAATTGATGTACTGGGTCTGGCTGGGATAGGGTGGTGAGGCACTGGAATGGGTTGCCCAGGGAAGTTGTGAATGCTCCATCGCTGGCGTTGTTCAAGGCTGGGCTGGACATAGCCTTGGGTGGTATGGTTTAGTGTGAGGTGTCCCTGCCCCTGGCAGGTGGGTTGGAAGTAGATGATCTTCAGGTCCTTTCCAACCCTAACTATTCTATGATTCTACGATTTCCTTCACAGGTGCTCATACGCTGCTGCGCTTTGGATTCTGTTACCAGAACAGCACTGGCAACACAGTGATGCTTTGGCTATTGCTGAACTGCAATAGGGCTGAAACTTGCAGTGTCAAGGCTTTCTCTTCTTCATACTCTACTCCCTTAGTGAGCAGGCTGGAGGTAGGCATGAAGCTGGGAGGGGAAATTGGCCAAAGGGATATTCTGTACCATGTAACATCATGCTCGGCAATAAAATCAGGATAGCAGAATAAGAAGGTGGGGGGCTTTTATCTTCCAGGGTGGACAATTGCTTGAAGACTGGCTGGGCATCAGTTTGTTTGTGGGAGGTGTTATTTCCCTTGCATAGCTTTTTTCTTTCCTTCACTTATTGAACTCTCTTTTAACCCAGCCCATAAGCTTCTTACTTTTACTCTTCCTAGCCTCTCCCCCATTCCGCTGAGGGAGAGTGAGCAGGAGGCTGCGTGGATGCTTTCCTGCTTCCCAGGGTCAACCCACCACGACTGGAAAACCCTCAATATTTACAGGCTATATCCAACAATGCAGGGTGAGCTGAGGACACACGGCTTCTGCAAAGGAATGTCCGCTTCGGGGTACTCTGAAGCACCTTCTTCCACATCTGCGCACCTGCTGCCACTTGTATAGCCCTGAGCAATCCCACTTGTAACACCTCTGAGCAGGGCAGTGGAGACCTTGAGAAAAAGACAATGTGAACAGAGCAAGGGTTGTTTCTCACTTCCTCTCTGCATGGGACAAGTGATGACGGGCACCAGCCAAGAAAGGACGCTGGAAAAGAAAACTACCAGGAGTGAGGGCACTGTTACAGTGGCAAACACAGAGTACTGCTTCACTCCAAGTAAGTTCAACAGTTGCCCACGGGAAGCAGACAGCAGACACCTGCTGTGACCCTCAGGCGACTCAAGCGCCTGCCGCCGGGAAATCACGCGCAGCTCAGCGCCTGTCAGCACCTGCTCCATTGGCAGAAGGCTGAACATGAGCGTCAGGAAGCTGCTGCGAACCCTCACGCGACAGCCTGACCCTCCCACTCCTACGTTCTGGTGTTAAAAACTCTCCTCTTCCTGCAAATAAGCATCGCAGAGACCAGCTGTAAGCGCCCGGCCTCCCCAGCCGGGGGGGCGGTGCTGACCCCCTCCAACACCCGCCCGCTTTCCCTCGGGCCGCCCCGGACACCGCTCGGACGCGCCGATCTCCGAGGCGCGGCCAACAACCGCCGCCCCGACCCAACCGCCGGCAGCCGGGTCCGCCCCCGTTCCAAAGCGCCCCGCGGCACGACGCGCTGATTGGCGGCCGGGCCGCGCGGGGCCTGATGGGAGCGGCGTCCCGGTGGCTCGGTCCCTTCTTCGGCGGGAGGCGGCGGGATGCGCGGGCCGACCCGCGGCAGGTACGTGCTGGCGGGGGAGGAGCGGCCCGGTCCGGCCGGACCGAGCGGCTCGGCGGCAGGGGCAGGCTCCGCCGTGGTGGTGGGGCGGCGGCGGCGGCAGCGACCCGGCTCAGGCCCCGCGTTTCTGGGGGCTGAAGCGAAGCGGGGCGGCCGGCCGGTGCCCCGCCTCACCGCGGACAGCCGGGCGGCTGCTGGGAGCGGGACGGCGGCGGGTTGGGGTTCAGTCTCGAAAGTGGAAGCCGCTGGGTGCAGGGTGGGGGCTGCGCTCGCTTTCCCCGCTCTCCCTGGGGCCGGCGGAGCCGGGAGGTTTCCAGGGCGGCCAGTAAGGCAGGCGCCGGGAGCTGAAGCTGGCCTCTGCCGGCGTCCTGCCCGCGCCGTGGGCCGTCAGGTTCGGTCCCCGGGTCGCTGGCGTTCGCCTTCGCGTGTTTCGAAACAAGGCTGGGCTTCAGAAAGAGCGCCTGACCCACCCACTCCGTGCTCCGCCGCTTCGGAGTCTTTCTGTGGAAACCAGTTTGCCTTTCTAGCTAAAGCTTTGCAAGCGTAGGACCTCCGTGTGATGCCTTCCGACAGAAACAGCTAAAAATGGATTGAAGAAAATACAGTATCTTGTTCTAACTGATAGGTTCTAGGACAGGTGGTGGGTGATGCTCCTGGTTTTATTTTGCTTGTTTCCTTGTCCTTTTATGGACTTTTTATGGTCACTGTGGAAGCTTCTGGGGCCAGTAAATTGGGTGATAATATGAATTTTCGGTGGAAACCTTGTGAGCAGAACTGGAGATTCAGTTGGAAAGGCAGAACTTATGTTCTTTGTAATGGTAAATATTTGTAAATATTTACATAAAGTTAACAAAAAAGTTTACAAGTATTTAAAGAACATTCCCTCTTCCTTCAGGGAAGAGGCCTGTATGCAAAGCCTCTATTTCAAGTCTCTAACTTCCTTTTTTAATATTACTTGTCTTGATGTTATTTAGTCTTGAATTTCAGCATTTCAGTTATTAAAACTAATTTTAGAGGCTTTGATTTTTTTTTGAGACCTTTTAATCTGTAAACATCAGCAACAAGCATGAAGGAATTTGAGACTTGACTTGATAAAACTGTAATGAGATCATAAAACTATTTTCTCCATCTGGATGAATAGGTTGGTGGATGACTTCTGTAATTGTGCATGATTCATCTGTCTTTCAAAAGAAGCCTTTTTGGTTCTGCTAATCTTACTGTGGCACTTCTGCTTTGCTTTTTGCTAATTAACTTGCATGTTTTTGGGGTAGAGGAGGTGCTATCAGAATAGTATTTTGAGAGCCAAAAAACAAAATCGGTAATGTTTTCTTAAGCTTCTATGTTGTGTTCTTTAACACTTCTGTTGTCTATTTTAAGCCTAGGGCTAGGAAATGTTGCAGCTATCTTATTTGTGTATTAAAGCAGTGATAATGTTTGTGTAGCAGTGCTGAGTGAGTGGAAAGGACAGCTCTGCACTAAAGTAATGCAGCTTTTGGAAGGAAAAAGTGCTGTGCAGTAGTTTGATGGTTAAAGCATGGGAAGGAGGGGAAGAGACTTCTGGAAGGAGGACTCTTACCATGAACAGTGGGATTAGCAGTAGGCATGTGATGTGGCAGGTGAGGAGGAACTAGGAGAGTTTGTAGCAGTTGAAAATTTGTGTAGTCATGTCAAAAAGGAGAGGCAGCATAGAGGAAAGTAAAACATCTAAAGCACTCCATAGAAACCGTGGAAAGTTTTCCTCCTCTTAACTAAGGATTACGTGACTAAACTGTGAATGTGAATCTTGTGGCACTAATCTCTTAATATCTCTTTGGGGAAGGGTTTTGGTAGTATTACTGACCTGCAGAGCAGTGTACATAAAGCCTGTCAACATCATGGTTCATGTAAAATTATATGTATGATAACACTTGTCAAACCCGTTTCTCTTCCAGGTACTTGCCAGGTATTTTAAACGTATGTAGTAATAGCACTATGAATGTGTTATTGACAAATGTCCGTGTCACCAATGGCTCATGGATAACGTATGCCCAAAAGATCCTCCAACACTTTTGCTGCAGAGGTTCTCTAACTATGGCCTGAAGTAAAACAGCGCACAGGCTCTGTGAGCATCTCTGTCTCTGTCTGTAATAGAGCTAGTGTTGCTCCCAGCAGCTGTGGAAACAAACTAGATTGGGAACCTTGTGCTAAGTTTACAAACTTCTTGATTAGCTGTTTGACATAGCTTTCATATTGTTTTGCAATAAAGATACTTAATATCTATTTCTGCAGAAATAGTTGTGAAGAAAGTGTCTGTGTATATCCACAGCCAGTACCTGGCATGCAAAAAACTCACCTGTAACCACAGTGTGACAATTGTATGAAGTTCTTAGTTTTATGTTGTGTGTTTGAAGAATAAAAATATTGCTGCTGTTTTACTGAGGTGAGTTGCTGTAGTAGTGATTCTTTTGAGAATTTACTCAGGAGTCCAAGGTAGCTGTGCATTTTCTGTAGCTCACCCCTTTGTGCTAGTAGTTTGGTGGCAGCAGGGTTAATTTGTCTCTTCTAGCTTCATTTGGCATAATTTCAGGTATGGATTTCCTTATTTTCAAGGATTGGTTTTGAAATCGTAGGGCCTTTAGCTCTGGATTCTGAAGTCCTTGGCTTTCTTAGAAGGTGAAGAGGTTACCATACTACAATAGCATTTGTGCTAGTGAGCAATGTGTATGCTTTTATTCTGTTAATTTGTTCTGACAGCCACAGACAATTTGGAAACAAATTTGGATTGAGATTAGGTTTCTTTATATTTCAGTTTTTTGCCAGAGGTTACTTAATAAACAAGATAATAATCACTCACATTTCTGCCTAACTAGACCAGTGCTTTATTAAGTCTGACTGTTTCATTCCAAAGGTTTGAGCCCTAGTTGGGAGTGAGCATTAGTTTACTGTGCAGGTGGCTATTAATTGTAATATTTTAATTCACTGAGTAAAAACTTGTAAATTAAATGACTGGAGGGAAATTCTGCCATCCTAAGGTTCAAAAGTTGGTTCCAAGCTGTCATCTGATTCCAGCCATTTGCTGACAGGAAGTTGTTAGGCTCTTTGTTTCAGGAACCCCTAGACCCAGATCATCAAGTTATTGCTGTTCATGGGTTGCAGGTTTGTGTAGGGTAAGGTGAGCTACTTTTGCACCTTTGGAATTGCTTTAGAGCCATTTGATGTGCTGGTGACTGCTCTGTGCCTTGTGTGTAGGGAAGACTTGCCAGTGTAGTGCTTTCTTAAAGCAGGTGGAATCTCTTTGAAACTGATTATTTGACCTTAAAACTGATTGTAGAAAGAAAAAACGATAGTGGTATCCAATATGCTCTTGTGATTAAGATCATGAGAAGGAAGTATATTTATGGGAGATGAACTTTCTCATGAGTAGTGGAATATTAATGCTGGATGCCTGGAGTGAAAGATGAAAAGGAACATTGAGTTATGCTTATGAGCAGCAGATGAAATAATCAGAAATCAGTTTCTTAATCCTGTTTAATAAGTTTTTAAATTGTTCTTCTGCAGGAGGATTTTGGTAGCTTTTTTTAGTAGTTGTTTTGTGGCTCTATTTTTGGGGACTCCCCTCTGGTTAAATATTTCCAAAGTAAAAATAAGTATAGTCGCATCAGGGCTGATCAGCTGACTTACAGAATGGCCTGTGAAACCGAAGACTGGATTTTAAAATAATATATGGGTAGACAACTAGGCAATGGCTTTATGCGATATTTTGATTCCTTTATATATTGGAATAAATACAAGAATCTTGAACTTCGCTGTTAGATTACTCCTAAGCGCTTAATGCTTCACTTCTAGCTGTGAATTCTTGTAGAAGATTGATAGCTCTGCCAACATTTGTCCACAGTAGAAGATGGGTGGATTAATTTCAAGATGGAGGGTAAGTAAAATCGTGTAACAATGTAATACTCTTTCATATAGAAGATGGGAATATGCAGGATGCATTTCTTAATGTCCATTGGTTGACTGTTAATACTGGTTGAATGTTAGTGCTAAACTTTTCCATTTAATATCTCATTTAAAAGTCCAGTAGAGAGACATAATGATCAAAAATGTTTTCTGGCAAATCCCTAAACTGTGAAACTGTGGCTGTCCTTTATTTCTTGTAGTGCCAGGCCTGGCACTGGTTTGGTTAACTTACAAAATCACAATTTTACCTGTTCCTGTAAATCTAAATAGCTTTGTGGTGCTTCACTGGGTTAGATACAACAGCATCTGTGATTTGAAAGATTGGTGGCTGTTTTAGGTCAAAATGTGTGTGTTCTGACAAATATTTTGGTAGCTACATATGCAAGTCTTTCTTACTGCTTTTATTAGCTTGTGTATTATTAAATGGTGTATTGAGTTTGTGAGGAAGAAGCATGAGGTTTTTGACTATTCTCTTGGCAGGTGTGAGTTGTTTGAGTCCAGGTTTCCGTTTACATATTATCAATTGATTTCAGAGCCTCTCATACAAAAGTCCTTTAAAGGCAAAAGTTTAGATGTAAAGTCTGTTCTGTGTAACAGAGAGAAGCTCATTTTCATGGTGGTACAGTATGGGCTATGGTTTCTGAATTTGTGTCTTGAAGGGTGGGAGAAAGGTAGTGGATTTATCTTAGAAATGAGAAAAAGATCTACAAGGTGGATTTCAAGTTGTTCCTGAGGGGAATTTTAGTGGAGGTAACGCTTGCAGTTGCTTATAATTTATTTGGAGCACTGTCTGTGTGTAGAATGAACAGCAATAAAAAGCCTAAGTTCTCAAGTTAGGGCTTCCTGTATATATTCTCTTTGTTTTGCCTATTCCCTCCACTCATGAGTTCTGTCCTTGTTTTACTTACCACACACATCCATTATTGTCGTACATGCATTACAGGTTTTCATCTCTTTGTGGTGTAGGAGCACAGCCTTCAGTTAATAGTAATTCCAACTATAAAATAGTGATTCATTACAGTCCCTTCTATTTGTCATTATTAAAATAGGAAAACTTTATGTGAAGTAGGTAGTATATTAATCTATTATGAATGTCTTTTTGTTAGTAAACTGTAAATATATGGTAATCCTCAAAATTTTGTCTTTTTAAAAAGTGAGATCGACATCTTTGTTCTTTCCCTTGTAAGCAGGCAAAGCCTTCCACTGTAGAAGTATTAGAAAAAATTGATAAGGTATGTATTTGTGTTTGATTTTTGTTTAGACATATGCATCCTTTTTGCTGGCTGTATATTTCTTTCACATTAGGTAAAATAATGGATTTTTAAATTACTTTGATAATTATTCCAGTTGGATGTACTAGAGATTGGGTTTCAGGTGAACTGTTGCCTTTTTCCCCTACTAGTCATTAGCACCTCTTCTCCCTGGGGAAAAAAAAAAAAAGCCCAAACAAAAAACTCCCAACCAACCAAAAGAAATGCTGTATAATGGGTAGTGTGACACTGCAGTTCAAAAATTTATTTAGAGAGCCTGAAATGGGAATGGATGTAAAGCTGGCTATATTACACAGTATAGTTACAACTAATGGTTAAAATCCCATGTAATGGAAAATGTCCCTAACACAAAGTTCCATTCATCAGACTCGTTAGAAAAGCTTCAGTGTATGTTTTAAGTATAAGAGTTGTAACTGTAGTGGTAGTAAGACCAGGGGCAGAATAACTGAATAGACGGTTCAGTAATCAGTTGTGATTTTTTAGCTAGCATTTGACAGATGTCTGTACGCTGTGCGGAAATTAATGGTTTTGAAATATGCTCTTCATATTTTTTGTTTTCCTTTTATTGAAAATACTTTCCTTTTATTGTGAATATTCCTGTTACTTGAAATGCAGTCAAAATGGTAACATAGCGGAGCATTGCTTGATTGCTTACTAATATGCCAAGAGCATCATACAGATGTTCAGGATTTTACTCTTCATGTGAGGAAAATTATGAAATTAAAATATGTGAAATGATGGCGTTTCAGCCATTTCCCATGTTAGTATAAAAGTATTAGAAGTATTAGAAATTCCACAGGTGCCTGATGAAAGTTTTAGGATGCGAATTATGGTTAGTAGTGATTTAGTGATTGTAAAGACTGCCATTTGTAACATTTTTTCCTTTTGTCCCAAATGTACTAAGAAATTA
Organism: Ara ararauna; assembly: GCA_028858755.1. Classification (NCBI taxonomy): domain Eukaryota; kingdom Metazoa; phylum Chordata; class Aves; order Psittaciformes; family Psittacidae; genus Ara; species Ara ararauna. The sequence continues at coordinate 24,335,700 of CM054381.1, forward strand.
TAAATAGGAAAAAATGCTGATTTGCAATATTTCTTTGCAATAGTGATGTGTCACTGCTAATACAGTGCAAGCGGCCTGTATTACGATGTTAATAGTGTGATGTGTTTATGTTGTGAAAGTTATCTTTGGGCAAATATTGTCATTTATCAAAAAGTTTGACTTTTCTAATCAAGTATCAAATAGATGTGGCTAATTTTAGCAAACACTTGAGGGCAGCTTGGTAAAACCACCTACTAATTTCACTGCTAAGATTGAACCCTGTTTATTTACAGGAAATACAGACATTAGAAGAATTTAGAGAAAAAAATCAGAGGCTACAGAAACTATGGGTTGGAAGGCTGCTTCTCTACTCTTCACTTCTTTACCTTATTACCTGCGTAATTGTGTATTTGTGGTGTCTTCCTGATGAATGGACAGCAAGGTTGATTATGACACTTCCATTTTTTGCATTTCCATTGATGTAAGTAAATATGCCTCGTGCCTCTTTCTTTCCCCCTCCTCTCCGTCTCCGTCCCCGTCCCCGTCCCCCCCCCCCCCCCCCCATGCTGTCTCTGGTAAAAGGAGATGGAAAATGCATCTCAGCAGGGGTTTGCGTTTGCTTTTGACAATCCTTGAGTTGTCATAACTTGCTGAATTTTTTTCTTTAAAAATAAATCCAAGTATTTAGGCCACACTTTCTTTGAGGGAAATCTCCCTCATGGGATGGGTTTAGTGTTGAACTAAGTCTTGCCATCAAAAGATGTTAGCATCTAAAGTTACTTGGCTTTTTATTTATATTATTAGGGCTGGAGGCTGAACAGCTTTAGCCAAGGTAATGTAATGTAAGCAGAAGAGCATAATTTTGGGTTTTATTTGTACTGCTGCTTGGAAAAGTAACACTGCTGTAAGAAAATGTCTGAAGGTATGTCTCCTATATTTAAAATGCACTGTATAAAATTCGGGGGAAAAAACCCCCAAAGCAATAATAAATGGAGAAACTTGCGTATTGGGTGACTTAACACAGAAGTCACCTGAAAGGGCATTGGCCTGAATATGTTGAGGACTACTTTTACATAATTAGCTGTTTTCCTGGAAAATAAGTTTTTATCAACCAGAAAATATCCTAACATCATTGGATCCAACTAGGAGAAAATACTGTCTGTTTTCTTGTTCCACTGAGCTGATGGGCACCTTGTCCTCACGAATGGCTTTTGTTTTCTGAGAAAACTACTTTTCTGAAAACGGACTCCCACCTCACTAAACAGCTGCTTCACTGCCTCTCCTTCCCATAGACCATTAAGAAGCGGCAACCTACTGAGCAACTTTCCTGCCAGTAGGAAGCACAGTGCATTTACTAATTTGCTGAAATGAGCATCATAAATACTGTCTATATTTGTATGGCTCCTGTGTATGAAAACATGACTTGTCAGTGCCCTAGCTTTAGATTTGAAAGGCAAAGTCGAGTCTAAATATTTAAGGCTTTGCAAGTTTGATTAGTGTGGCTCAGCATAACATAACATGCAAAGAAACCCCTTGAAGATGTTTTTTGTGCATCATATTGTATGATGCATAATGTATTAATGTGCTGCTGTTATGGAATCCTGTGGAGAAGATACACGGGCAGCAGTATCTTGACTAGAAAGGATTAATATAGAAATTAACACTCAAAATTAATCTTTGGCAGCAATATGAATTGACTTTGCACTTAACAGCAAAGAGTTCCAAATCCTTGTCCTTAGCACAAGCAGGCATCGCATGCTAACAACAAAGGCTTGTAGAAGAGGAAGTATTACCAGCCTCCCTTCACTTAGGTGTGTTAGGATTTGTGTAGGGATTAGAACTTCTATTGCTAAAGGTGATGGTTTCTAGTGCTGTGGAGTGAATTTGCACAAAGGACTTTTAGTCTCTAGTTTGTCTTCCAATTCTTGTTTCTTTTTTTTTTTTTTCTTTTTAAGGCGGGTTTCTGTGAAACTCTGAATTGGATATCGTCTTACTAACATTTAGAATTAGACTGTTGTTCTCTTATGACTGTTTATCAGGTTTTTCCCTTAAGCTATTCCCCTTCAGCTTTTTTTGGCAGATATGAATGGCAAGCAACTGCCAGCTTGTCTTTGTCCTCGGTCAAGAGGTGACTGCATGCTGAATGCCTGGTGCCACCCAGTAATAGCTCTAGAGATTTTTCAGCCCTAATCAAACTGGAATATGTCTGCCTTTTCCAGCTTGCAGTCAGTCACCAACTTATTTCTGCCTTAGGTCATTCCCTCAGGGTCTCAGCAAGTTACTGATGCTGGTAGAGTGAGGTAAATTGTAGGAATATATAACATTATTACTTTTAAATGCGTATTGAAACATCTGAAAAGTTGAAGACATATGTTTGCATGTTAGAAGGATGCTTTCCTTGAAATGACTTTCATTTGAATTAGGTTGTTTCATCTTGCATATCTGATTTTCAGAAAAATGTTCATTTTGTAAAATTGGTCTGAAATGGTCTGCTATTAAATTTTACCTCTTTAAGAACTTTAATGTGAATGTTTTTTAATTTCATGAAGTCCTACCATATATCTGTTAGCTTAGAATACAGCTTTAAGTAGAATAGTCTTTATTAAGCATACAGTAAAAAAGAAATAATGCTTTTGTCTGCGTAACATAGTCATTAAGGCAGTTAAAATCCTGTAAAACATTTCTTTTGATACGTTATGGAGAGACACACATTGCATAAGTGGACACAGCCATCCACAGCACACCTTTGAACATGGAATAGTTAAATTTTTCTATGTTTCTCTGATTTTGGTAGTTTACTGTTGCATTCCAGTTGTCTTGTCTACCTTCCCTGACTGGGGTTGTGGTCTTAATACTTGAAAACATTTTAAACTGGGCAGCCATTATATAAATGCAAAAGATATTCCTATAAATCAAGTAGAAACTACTTGAAAACTTATAGTACTAGCATTTTGCTTGTTTTCTTACACTAGCTGTTACTCAGAAAACCTTTTGAGCTATTCCCCTCCCCCCCCAATGAAACTTTACAAGTTTAAGCTTAATTATATAGCGCTTGCTACTAGGAGAGTTTTGATTGAGATGCTTGGAGGGGCTTGAAGTATGAGATTTGCCACTTGGATTAGGCTGAATAACTTGCCAGGGAAAGTGTCAACTTAATAATTATAAGCAATTCTAAGCTTTAAAACAAATGAAGTCCAGATGATTGCAGGGAGACCTTTCAAATGTAAGATGGTCATAGATCAGTTTATCTTGAGCACAGATAAACTGCTCCATTGTTTGAGCTAAGTCAGCTGAAACCCTGCAGAAACCCAGTAGCTTCAGAGTTCTGTAAAATTGCCAGGAGTCAGGCCAGTTAACTCTGGGAGACCATTTGTACAATAGCTGAATCTCATGGTTTTCATTGGTATTAAGTTCTTCCTGCAAATCTCCTGGGTCTTAATTTTGGGCCTTAGCTGATAAGCTTGGTTTTCTGGGTAACATGCATCATAAATCTATCGAGTAAGATGTGATGACTAGGTAATTTTCAGCTAGCTGCACACACCTTGATTTTTAAAAGTTCCCACTGAACATCTGAGCAAGTGATGATGTTACTTGCTGTTCTTGCTACCTTAGTATTTCTACCTATAGTAATGCTTGGTTAAACTTTATTAAAGAGGATGATTTTGTGTAGATCAACATTGATGTCCTGTTGACAAGATGCTAATTGAATTCCTGGCTTTCTGTATAAACATTGTTCAAAGATTACTGTTCTTTGAATTTGCAAAATTAAATCTCATCTGGTAAGTACTCTGTTTGCTAAATGACTTCAGAAATGGTTACTGTAATATATTTTAATTAATATAATTTTCCTTTCTGTTTTAAAGAATCTGGTTTATAAGAACACTGCTCATTTTTTTCTTTTCCAAAAGGACAGAGAGGAATAGTAAGTATTTTTCTGTCTTTTTTTAGAATATAAACTAGTTTGGAATGATGCTTGCTATGAAAATGTAAATATTTTTGATAACTTGGCTTCCAGGAAAAGAGTAGCAACCATTTGGTTGGTGCTGAAATGGGTAGCGTTAGCTGAACTGTTGTTTCTGCCACATGGTTCTTGAAAGAACAGGAAGAAAACTACTTTTCACTTACAGAATTGTGGTAACTTTCTCCTGTCTTTGCGTGTTTCAAAATATCATGGAATAAAATGTGTAGGAGTGAGGGAAAGGAAGTATAAGCAATAGTAGTAGTTCCCTTAATACTTGCATCTTGCAATTATATCCAATAATCTTTGTTATCTTTATGTATAAGAGGAAAGATTTATAGCAGATCTGTTTAATTTGTTTGTCAGTAGAGCTCTTCTCTCCCAAGTTCTCCAAAGCATGCTTATGTTTTCCTGAGTGGAGAAGGGATAAGCAGGTGTTTTTGTGCTGTTGTGAGAGCTAAGGAAAATAGGGAGTCATGTAACAAAGACAAAAGTAATCCTAGAATGGCTAGGATTAGAGGGGACCTTAAAGATCATCTAGTTCCACCCCCCCCCCCGTGGGCAGGGAGGTGTTCAAATATGTATAAACAGTTAACATAAATACAAAATTTGAAAGCTGCATCTGTGGCACTTGTCTTTAGTAGTTACAATTCATTTGAGACTTCCTTTGAAAGCAGTCCAGGCTGTAACAGTATTTCACAGTGATGTGAGTAATAATACAGGAAAACCTCAATGCTGTACTATGTTTTATGACTTGCAGAACAACGTGATGTATTTAATTTGTGACAGCTTACGAGTTAAACATCACTTTTGGAATTTTTCTTAAACTTAATGTTTGCATTTGATATGCAAGCATAGGACATACATTTTTATGCAGAAATAAAGTTGTCCATATCTTCTGTGGTGTTGTGTGATTCATTTCTAAGATGAATGTATATTTTCGTTTCACGCCTGGATAAGAAAAAAAGTATGGGTTTTTTTTTCTGGTTTGCTTAAATGTCTATTGTTGGTTTTAGCATACAAGCAAGTCTAATGCTGTTGTTGAACCTGTGTATAAAGAGTTTTAGTAGATGTTAGAACGTGCGAGAAGGAATTATTTCCACATTGTTCCAGAGATTAGGTAAAAATGAAGGTTTTTTTTTTACCTCAAAGATACAAGTCCTGTGTTTGGAGAAGAGAAATCAAATGTGCAGTGCAAGAGTAACAGCAGGAGAAAATGTAGCTCAGAGAGCAAACTGGCAACTGAGTGGCTCAGAGCTAGCCTTTTACTCTGGGAGAAGATAATACAACACACTGATTCATTGGAGATGATTATTTAATGCTCTAAAGAGGTTCTGTGCTGGATAACTAGAATATACCAGTTCTGAGAACCGTGCTCTGAATGAGAAAAACTGCTGGTGAAGACACTAGGAAAGGTGATATGGAGAGATTACAGAATTTCATTTTTAAAGATTGGTCGGGCAAACAACTGTTGACAAAGATTTAGGCTGATCTGTCCTAAAATTTAAAATAAATGATTAAAATAAATGAGGGATCTTGCAGGTATTGACTTCTTGAGTATGAATTATTTTTTTTCTGTTGGCTTAATTAAGATAAGACCTCACTGGAGTATTGTATGCAGTTCTGGTGTCCTCAGCATAAAAAGGACATGGAACTGTTGGAACAAGTGCAGAGGAGGGCCATGAGGATGATCAGGGGACTGGAGCATCTCCCGTATGAAGACAGGCTGAGAAAGTTGGGGCTGTTCATCCTGGAGGAGAGAAGGAGACCTCATAGCAGCCTTCTAATATCTGAAGTGGGCCTATAAGGATGCTGGGGATGGACTCTTCATTAGGGACTGCAGTGATAGGGCAAGGGGTAACGAGTGTCATGGGTTCAGCAGTAGCAGTCATTTTTCTCCTTGGTAGCTGGTGCAGCGCTGTGTTTTTGATTTTGGGCCTGGGAACAGCGCTGATAACACCAGTGTTTTCAGTTACTGCTTAGAATGTTTTGGTCTGAGCAAGGACTTTCTGAGTCTCATGCTCTGCCAGGGAGGAGGGGAAGCTGGGAGGAAGCAGAGATGGGACACCTGACCCAAACTGACCAAAGAGGTATTCCATGCCACAGCACGTCATGCCCAGGATGTAAAAAACAGAGGGCAGAGACCTGAAAGCGTGGGGGTGCACTGCTTGGTCGGGCTGGGTATAGGTGGTGAGCGATTGTATTCTTTCCTTGTATTTGCCTTGTCATTATTATTATTGGTGGTAGCAGTAGTGATTTGTGTTATACCTTAGTTACTAAAGTATTCTTATCTCAACCTGTGGGAGTTGCATTCTTTCGATTCTCCTCCCCATCCACCTGGGAGAGGGGGGAAGAAAGAGGGGGGAGTGAGTGAGCGAGAAAACGGCGTGGCTGAGAGGCTTAAACTATGACACAAGTTAAAACTTAAACAGGGGAAGTTTAGATTGAATATAAGGAGGAAGTTCTTTACTGTTAGGGTGTTGAGGTCCTGGAATGGGTTGCCCAGGGAAGTTGTGAATGCTCCATCTGTGGTGGCATTCAGGGCCAGGCTGGACAGAGCGTTGGGTGACATGGTTTAGTGTGAGGTGTCCCTGCCCATGGCAGGGGTTGGAACTAGATGATCTTAAGGTCCTTTCCAACCCTAACTATTCTATGATTGATTTTTTTTTTTTTGAGTGTACTTTGCAGTAATTGCTGTTTGGCCATGTCTGAAGTTGTTCCATGAGGTTCCTGTTGAACACAGGATATAAAATGACCAGAAACAAAAGCCCACACTTTAAACTGATTCCATTGCTTTGTGAGAGGCTAGGCATTTCTGTATCTGTTTCCTAAGTAACTGGTAACAGCTCATGGTGTTGTGCTATTTATTTGGCTACATGATACCACACTGTTCCAGTGCCTTTCTCGTGTTGGGCTACATGAGAGGCTGTGTTGTAACGTAAATGTAAAAATTTGGTGGAGGCAGATACCTTTGTTGATGTGAAGATTCACAATTCCTGGAATTGTCTATCTTCTGTGTTCCAACCTAGTGCTAAATATGGTCTTGTTCCATGTTCTGTTTATCTTAACTAATACAGGATTGTTGTTACCCTTTCGTTGCACAAATTTTCAAATATGAATGTGCCCAGTTTTAATATTTTATACATTTAATACAGTGTCTTAATTTATCAAAATGAATTTCTGCATTCTGGAACAGTGCAAGTGATTATGTGTTCACTTGATTTTGAGTAACAGTAGTGTTCCTGAATTAACTTCAAAAAGTGTGCATAGCATACTTAAATATATACAAATAAAGATACAAAATAGTATCTATTTAGTTTGCTGGGCTTTGTTTTTTTTTTTTTTCTAGTAGTTCTTTGAATCTTTTTCTTTCCTTTTTTTAAACTGAAAAATGGGTAAAAATAGGTATATCTGACCGGAGAAAAACTGCTGGTGTCCAGCAGAGCTGGACAGGGGAAGCAGTTGTAAAGTTTTTTTTGTTAAACTCTTCTTGCTGTAAAGGAGGTAATAGAAAGTGGGTTATCAAGAGGATACCTTCTATATTAGGTGATGGTTAATTACAATGAGTTTTCCATGAGTGCTAAGCTGCAACATTGACTTAAAGGAAAATCACATGTACATTTGACCTGTTTTCTTTCCTGTCCTTTTAGGGAGGTTAAGTGCTGTGCCTAGTAGTTGTACAGTCTCTCTTAATATTTAGTAGTAAAATGACCTTCTGGTAGCTTTTCTTGCAAAACTGGGTGTTTTACTGTAGTAGTATAGTATTGAAAGGTGAAGTAGGTTGAGATTTGAAGTTCAGAACTGACCTGGCATTTGAAACTTGTGAGTCTTAAAAGGCTTACATGAAGTACTGAAGCCAGTAAATCTAGTACTTGGATATATTGATACTTAGACCTCAAGGCTGTGGTTTTTTTCCTGTAGTTTGACACATAAGATTAAGCGTATTTGGTCCATTGTTGTACCGTTTTTAATGTATATCAAGCACACCTAGCCCCTGGCTAGGATCAGTTTGCTTAATGAGAAAATGGTACAGAAGACTATTTTAAGTTGTAACTGTAAAGTGATGTGGGCTGTAATTTATAGGTTTCAATGTTTAAAATGAATTATTTTTTTAATGTCATAAAAACTTCAGGTATTTTGTGCAATGTTTACTAATGTTGTAGGGTTGATAGTGGTCAGTGCATGATTTTTCATCGATTGCTCAGGATGAAATAATGTTTAGAGCGTGCTGAAATTCTTTTATTTATATTTAAAAACTAATGTATGATGTCCTTCTTTTTAGATGATGCACTGGAAGATTTAAAATCTCAAAAGAAAAAAATAGTAAGTAAAACTTCAAGAAAAGCTAGTTGTCATGAGTTTGTCATATGTAGATGAAGAGTGGAGGGAGGGAGAGGAAACTATTACCTGTCCTCTGTCTTCGTACATTTCCTAGTACCATGTAAGGTTTTCCTTACCCCTAAATTACAAAGGACTGCTTACATAAGAGAATAAATTGTTTTCTTGTATTTTAACTTTAACCTATTGTATTAATGTTACTAGATCTACTTAAAGTGATTCCATTTTGTCAGAAAACAGAAATGTATGCTTTAACCTACTCATTGCTGACTGCTGCTTTTACTTTTGGTACAACACTTAACACTTCTTATAATCCTGTTTAAGAACGTGGAGTACAAGTATATGTTTGATAGTTACTCAGTCACTTAATATCTTCTTCATGATTAGCAAAAAAGACTTTAATCTAGACAAGATGAACTTTTTTATCTAGTGACAGATTGTTTATATCTTAAACGTGTCACCACTTAGTTCCTTTCCTCCTCCATGTTATTTTTGTGCTACATATTTCTTCCATTCTTTCCTCCAAAAACTTATCTTGTGTATCAATCCTGTCAGTTTTCTTGAGGTCATCTGTTTTGTGAGCTGTGTGGACGAGTTAACAGTATGAAACTAGTGTATGCCAGGTATTTGCTTCAACTGGATGAACAGCTAATCTGAGACAAATTTAGGATGGAAAAGATTCCAAGTCTTGGATAGCTTGCACTCTTTGCAGGTTTTTTTTTTTTTTTTTTTTAATTAATAAATGTCTTCTCCACTTAACAGAAAACTTCCTTATGGAATGATTTACTTATGTTGCTGTCTTCATCTCCTGCCTGGCAAAGTTTTGCCTGGAAGGCAGAACTTAAAACCCACCACCACAAAAAATTCCCAGCAAATCAAAACCCAAACACCCTGCTTGTCCAAACAGTCCTTCCTCCCCCAAAAAACTCCAAAAGTTGTAGTATGAGGCTATATTGTTGATGAGTTTCCCCAGGTGTTCACCTTATGCCTTCTGGATTTTGCCATGGTAGCTAAATTGACTGAAAACCCACAACAAAGCTACCAAAAATGTGTCAGGTGAGAGTCTGATACTATATGCCCTTTACAGGGGAAACAGATTTCACTGATTTTCCACTGCATTTTTTATTTATACATTTTACATTTTCTGAGAACAAAATAAATGAGTATGACATGTATGTTTTTAATTTTTATTTTATGAGGACTGCTTAACTGAAATTAGTTAATCTTTCTGGTGTATGTAGTCATTGGATAGCTTTGGAGGGAACTTTTTTGGAACAGAAAAAGCATAATGGAAAACAAATCAGCTTTTGAAATATTAAATGTGAACCCTTCATTTCAGTTTAGTTTTCTGTAATCATGAAAATCTCCATGTTTATTCTAGAAGAACTAGCAATACTTTGAGCACTTTCTTCAGAGAAAAGGCATTGAATAAAAGAAAACCAGGAAGAAGCTGATTTATAAAGGGGAGAGTGTTTTTTTGTTTGTTGGTTTTTTTTTTCTTTTGGGAATCGGTGCCCTTGAAACAAGATGTAAGTATGTGTATTGCATATGCAAAAAATTAAAACCAACATGCTGTAGAAGAGCAGGCAGTAGTTTAAAGTTAAGCCGCTGCATGAATACTTAGTGAACAATATAGAAATTATGGTGTAACTGTGGAGAGTTTAAACCTGGAAATATAAATTATGATTAGTATATATGCATGTGAAGTTTTAACCATTAAAGAGAAACTTCTAAGTAAGATTAATAAAAAGTTCTGGAGAGTACAATAACCTATAACTCAAGTGTTTTTCAATCTGATGGGAATAACAAGTCCATGGTTACTTCCTGATCTTGTGGGTGCCTGGTTCCTACGAAGGAACCAGAAACAGAAGACTTATTGTGACCTCTCGAATCTTCAGTGTTGGTATTTTTTCTCAAAATATTGACTCCTGAGTTTCATCATAATTTAAAGGTATTCAATTAAGCATTAAAATTAAATAAACATACAAAAAGCCCCTAGCATGTTGAAATGAGCTGAAAGCAGATGCAGGTAATGAGTCAGAATATACTTTGTCTTTTAGATAAAAACACTCATTATGTTCTGTAAAAATTTGGTTTTGATAATATTTCTTTTTATTTTGGATTAACTTCGTTAGCACTGTCTGTGACTATGAATACCTGTAGCAACACCTACTTTTTAGTAAAACAAAGCAAAAACCTTCAAGTAAATTAATGAAAAGCAAGAAGGAAAGGGATTTTTTTTTCCCTGTTAGATTCTGATTTGCTACTGAGTTTGCAAATGGGATTCGTTACTAAGATACTTACCTTGTGATCCTCAAAGTATCTGGGATAAGTAAATTATGTATTTCCTCTTTATTTGTAAAGCAAGTGGTTTTCTAGGCACTGTCGTGCTGCCACAACAGCTATGGCTTTTCACTTCATTGCAGCTCAGATACCTAATTGCTAGAGAAGTCTTGTATTGAAGACAATTATCCTTTTGAAAAAATGTTACACTACTTGTGTCTTACAGGCTTGTGATCCACCTTTTCGCTAGTGACATTACTTGTGTGCTGAAGAGTTCTTATAATGGAGTAAGCTCCTCATCTGTTAGATAAAATGCCCTGATGACTATGCAGTGAGCTGCTCAACAGAACTTAAGTTCTGTTCGGTGGCATAATCATGTGAATATTCATGTGGGTAAAATACCTGACACATGCAAATATCGATACTTCATCTGGAAATGCCTGTTAATATTGTCTATCCTGTACTTTGACACAGAGTTTGTGTAATACTTAATTCTACACAGAACTGACTCTCTACACTATTTTTTCCTAGTGAATGCTTTTTTTTCTTTATGATTTGGGAGTAGGGATTAAGTTCATTAGCTGTAATTAAGGCAGTACAAGATATAACTTTTTTTTTCCCTCCTTGACTGTAAGACGTGCTGTGGTTGTGTAGCTGTAACTTTGGCTTTAGAATTCTTGGTTCATGAGGATGTCAGCCCTTAAGCCTGAATGTATAGATGAACAAGTTCAGAGGGTTAAGCATATTAAAGAAAGGGCACAGGACATCTATTAAGCTGCTACAAGGGGAATTAGTGGAGACTTTACCTGGAGCAGCAGTCTAAAGATGGGATAATTATTAGCCTGAGGACAGAGTTGCAAAGATACTGTAGTAATTACTGAGCTAATGTTAGAAATAAGCTTTGCTGAAGTTTGCTAAGCTATAAGCAGGCTGAGTGTAATATTAGACTTTAACAGCCTTCCTAGCCATTTCAGGTAAGAATTTGGAAAGTTGCTTCTGTTAATTTTCCAAAAAAAAGAAGTCTGATTTCAAGGCTGCCTTAGAATTAAATTAACAGCATGTGTGGTGAAGACCCAGCGTATGAATTTTGTTATTTAAAGTAACTACTGTTTCATGAACTTTAGATTTTCAGCTTTCTAGGCATATAAGACTGTAGATACTTTCATAACCTTAAGTATGTGACAAAAACTCTATTGGGAGTTGGTTGTTGTATGAGCTGTCTTGTCTACCCAGTATATGCTAGGGTGCTGCAAATGTGCAATTGGAAGCTCAAAATACAGTTAAATCGTATTTACTGATGAATGATCAAGTTAAGTATTTCTTTCATGGAGTGTCGTCACAAGACAGTTTGGTTGTTTTACTGTTTGCATGGGTATTGATATTGGGTATTGCATGGCTTAAATGATTTATTTTGTCTTTTAAGGAAACTTGGTATGCGTACTGGCGTATCTTACATGGTAGGCTGAAATGAGTCCTATGGCTTTCTGTGAACATAAATAACTCGCCGTAGTCAGGTTTGACATACCAAGTAATTCAATTTAAGAACTCATGTGGTAGTATGGCAAATAAGTAGCTTGCACCGTGCCAGTACTTCAGACTTCCAGTGGCTAAATCACATTTACAAGAAGCTTAAGATACATTACTCATATTACTCTTGAGTATAGGCAACTGATGTTGTTGCCACAGGAATTCTGTTTGGTTACCAGTTAGAAAAGAGGCCATCCATGCAGGTACTCATAGGAGAGAATGCAGTGCATGACCATGATTCTTTGTTAAGGTTAATTCCATGAAGTAAATTGGAAAAATCCCTGAGTAGGCTGGTATTAACTTTCATAGACATTTCATTTGTGATCTCGATTACTCAAGTGTTTAAGTTTGATAATAATAGACTATGAATTAGCCCTTGGAAGGAAGTAGAAAATGTTTTTGTGGGAAAAGCTTTGGATCTCAGAGAAGTGTGTATTATGGAGTAAGAGCAGGAGGTGTTGAGCACTTTGCTGTGTGAGTGAGCCAGTTCTCAGCATGAGGTTAACTTTTCCAAGCTTATGCTTCAGGATGTTGAGTAATTCAGAAGTTAGTATGTTGATTTGCATGTGTAAAGGAGATTGCTGTGGCAAGTTCACAAGCCACTTTCTTCTGCTATGCAAGTATGGAGATAGCATTTAAATTTTACATGGGCCTATGTTTACTTCTAGTAATTACATTAATTCGCTCAAAGAGTGAATAAAGATTGACCTTTTTGATTCCTTATGTGGTATTGTTAGCCAACTTTAATTTTAGAAAAATGTGTCCTTGAAGTGAAACCATAAGAGCTGTGAGTGTGCTTGTAGCAGTCTTGACGATTTCTATACATTTTTCAAGGAACTCGTAAAGAGTCAGTTGTGAAACTGAATTCTTGTTCAGCTTTAGTAGAACTATAAAGCTGTATGTGAATTTCAAAATATGAAGAGTAGCTTGTTGAATTATGCAATAAATATATAATGTGAAGAATAACTAGTTTTTTCCATTTGAAAATGATGTTACTGTTTTTGAAAACTTGAATATCCACAAATGACTACTGTCCCGTTTAATACTTGTATGGCAAGAAGTGTGTTAGATAAGGAAAGTGTCAAATGACAGTGGAGCATTCTGTTTTTCCCTTCCTAAAGGTCACTGTCCTGCAAAAGGCTATTTCTGATTTTCCTGTGTGGCTCTAAAGACAATTGCATGCATGGCGCATTTTTTGGTTTTGATTTGGGGGCCAGATATTGACACTGGCTGTTCGTACTTCCCAATGTGCAGCTTCACCTCACTAACCTTACCCCTTCATATAAAGTTCTTCCTTATGGCTTTCACTTTTATAAGCAATAAATACTTTATTTTTCTTATTAGACCCTTAATTCTGATATTGCAGTGTGTAACGTTTGTTTTACCAAGTTAGTGGGTTAACTGCAAATTTCTGCTGAAATGCAAGTTTAGGAAATGGATTTTTTACTTCCCTTTTCTCACTCCCTTTTGTTTCAGTAGTAATTAACAGCCTGGATAGAGTTCCTTGTCTTAAAGGTCTGGTACAGTGTCTAGGAGTGAGTGTTAAATGGATACTATGTATCCATTGAGTGAATTTTATTTATCTTCTGAGGTCTGTCTAAAGATAAAACCCCCTACAAAATCTGTGTACAAAGAATGGCTGAAATGTTAGTTTCTCACTTGCTAAATAATGACATAAAAGTCATGTTAACCTGCGCTATTTGTTATTTTAGCAATGATAGATAAGTTTGCGAGAACTTAATTTTTTGATCACTGACCTTTTCAGTTTTTCAGTTTATGTCAACAGCAAACTTAAGAACAGACAACCCCCCTGTTTTAAACTGAATGTGGCCACTAGTTGGTATATCTAGGAGAAAAGGTCTGCTTAAGATACTGTAAAATGCATTATAATTTCTATACCTATTAGCTATTTGTCATAAATTCGACTATCTCCATTTTAAAGTTAAGCTGCTTCTTATGTTGGCTGTTAACCACTAAAATGATACTTTACTAGTGATTACTTTTTTAATTAAGCCCATGTATTAACTATAAAGCCACTTGAGTGCATTGTAAATAAAATGCTGTAATAATGAAGTGCTTTAATTACACTCCCTAAAGTATGCATAGTTCTCAGTAATTTTTTTATTTAAATTCTTAACATGTTCTTTTTTCTGAAGAGCATTGGAATTGCTGTAAAGATGGAGATCCAGTCTTTAAAGTCATTTGGGCAAATTCCATGGCTGTTCTCTAGTTAGTGAGTTTTCACAGCATTTGCAGCAAGCTAATTGCTTCTGCTAATAAATAATCTAAAATCGATGCTGACAGCAGTTAATTGGCACAGAGACTTTATTCTGTAAAGCACTTGGCTAATGACCTTCCTTAAATTAATAGCATTAAGTGCTATAAGGAAATAAATCTAAGGAATTGCCTGTCATTCGCTTGTCATGTCTAATAACTTCCAATAATGATGGCTGATAGATTTTTGCACATTCCATTATTGAAGTTGGTGCATGTAATTATTCTCCTCATTATATGTAAACAATTAGCAATATTTGGTGTTTCCTTGCAATAAAGCTGTTAAATAGAAGTAGCCCATTAGAGTTTAGAAACCGGTTTTGAAAGCAAAATTTCATTTCCATTGAATACTGCAAATCTGTAGGTACTTGAACATGCTACTGGTTCATTGGACTGAGCTTCATCTTTTGGTAACATTAGGAAGTTGCTTGTAAATGGGAGGATTGGGGGGTAAAATACTTTGAAGGATTCTGTGTTGATGTGTGGAACCTTTTGTTTCCAGCTTGAGGAAGTAATGGAGAAGGAAACATACAAGACTGCTAAATTAATTCTTGAAAGATTTGATCCAGAATCAAGTGCAAAGGTAAAACTCTTGGTATTGATACCAAATATGAAAATATATATATGATACTTTAATATGAAAGGTACTATAGAGCTGAACATTCAAATAATGTTATTTGTAATTAATTGGCAGGAGGCTGAACTGCCATCTGCAGGAACATCTGCAACCTCAAGACCTGGACAAGGTAATAGCGCTGTAAAACGCGTGCTCTTTAGCATAGATATTCATCTTTCATAACAATTTCCACTCTATAAGTCTCTCTGTGATAAAATTTGTAGATCAATTGACCTTTATTTAGGGTTAATAGATTTTTTTATTAGACTATGCCATTACTATTCTGTATTTTTCAGACAAGGGATCTGTTGCTAAAGGCCAGTGCTCTTCTAGTCAGTAGGATATTTAATGCTGCTTGGTACTAAAGCAGAGAGGAAAACTAACTTCCTGTGGCATGCTAGCAAGTTTTCTAGAATACTAAGCTGCTTGAAAATCTGTTCATTGGCTTAGTTTTTCAATTCCGTTTCTATTTCTATATCTGCCTAGTTAGACCTTTCCTAATGCAGTGCTTAAACTACTTACGTATGGCGGATGGAGAGATTCCACAAAGCTAGCACAGAAATAATTTAATTTAGTCATCCTGGTATTGAAGAGATAGCACCATCATTTTTGAAACTCCTAGTAAGTTATATAATTGTTGTCTTACCCTCTGACCAGGCTGTGTAAGTAGCAATGGTGACAAGTGACTTGTGCAGTCTGTATTAACTAGTTAATTAGTCTTGTGTATGCCTGGGTTTACAAAGCATAGTGTGTGTGCTTTTGATCCAGGGTTCCGAATTTTGTGCAAAAGCAGGTTAGTTGTATCCAGTATATGATGTATTTCATTGATTTTGACTTGACTGGTAATAGAAGGGCTGTGAGGGAGAGGTTTTAAGAGAGAAGTATTTCTGAGCGCCAGCCACTATAGACTGGGGCCTGCATTAGTAAGTGTGTAATAGGAGTAGATTTGTAAAGTGAAATAGTTGTTGCTGAGGTGATTGCCCACACTATGTATGTTTAGGGGGTTTTATTTAGGGCTGGTTGTAAACTGATCTCACGGACCTGGTGGAGGGCATCTTTCAGTTCAGTTTCATTTGAGAAGAATGTAAGTGCTGTTCTCTGAGACTTTGTTGCTGTATGAACCAGACCTCTTAAGTGGGGATACATCTGAGAATGTAAAGTACACTTCTGATTCAAACATTACTTGACTCCTTTAGGCACATCCACATTAAACAAAGTGGTTTATTTTATCCTGAATAAAAGTTCAGTTTTGCCCTGAAAAAGACTTTGGAAAATAAATTTTGTAAGTTATCATGGCTTATGGATGGATTCAATGATCTTAAGGGTCTTTCCCAACCTAAATCATAACATAGAATCATAGAATGGTTTGGGTTGGAAGGGACCTGTCATGTTAAAGGAACCCCTTAACGTGATGGCACCTTAAAAATCATTGTTGCTTCTATGATTCTAGAAAATTTTGTTCATGTGTGGCACAACTTATTTTTTTTCCTTAAATCTGTTCTCAAAAACATTTCGATTTGAGAATTGGTGCTGCTTTTTGTTCACGTAGAAATGGATATTCAGACTGTTGTATTTTGTAGATCCGTTCTAGTTCAGGAGGGACTTGCTGTGTTTGGCTTGTGGAGACTTGTAAATAACCTGTTCCTGGTGTGCACAGTAATTATTTAATATTTTAGCTATCAAAACCCTACTACCTTGTTGCTGCTCACGTTGCATATCTACCCAAAATGAATATTTGCTTCTGTTCTGTGCAGTATACAACTTACTGTAAGTAGATGGCACCTCAATGTGGGTGTGATAAAATTTGGTGTAAGCAATATTAAGCAGAATTATAGTAATTTGAAATACTGTACTATCTGTTAACAAGTTAACATTAAAGATTCTCTTCTCTTTGTTCACTTTGGGCACAGACTAGCCAGGCAACAGAACTCATTATCTTGAGCTCTGTAATTGAATCTTTTTGAAAAGAGGGTAAATAATGACCAATGTGTAATCAGATTGGACAATGTTGTGTATGTTTTTGACTTACCAGTTTGAATACTATCCTACTATTATTACAAAGATTTAATCAGCATTACATAATAGTGGTTTCTCAGAAAACAGCTGTTGGTGCCCAAATTTTTGCATGTATTTAGCTGCTCTTGCAGTTTTTGTGATTTTGACATGCACTTAAGTAATTGTGATTTTAACAGATAATTCAGGTGAACCTGAAGTTTGTGTAAGAAAGCACCTGGAAATCCATAAGGAGAGGAGTTTGAAAACTTAAGTACAATTTTATCTATTCAGAAATGTTTTGAGGGATAGAGTTAATGAGCATATATTTATGCAGTACTCTGGCTGTATGAAAAAAAAAACCCAGGGTAAGTATATTTGCCGTGGACTAAATGTCAAGAATATTGTGTTATTACCTGCTCGCTTCATGGTGCTAATATATCTGTTAGCAGGTCTGTATTGTAAATGAGATCGCTCCATCACCAGAATTTAATGCAGTAGGAGATGGTTGCAACCTGTGGGACAGATACAGGCATGAGGAAGAAATGAAATGCTTGGTTGATCTTTGCCACTAAAGCCAGCAAGTTATGTGAACTATATATTGACCTGCAGTGTGCTTTAGCTCTTTAAAAATGATGTATTCATGCCTACAAAAATCAAGGAGTTCTGAAGTGAGGGAGAAATAAAATAGTTATGCATGTAAACATGAAAAACACAGCTGTCTCACCACTGGCAATATCTTAATATTCTTTAAAAGATCATACTGGATCATCAGTTGTGAGTAGTAGCTCTGTTAAGTAATGTGTTTGCTTATGTGTCTGTGTTATTCAGTGCCAGTAACTGCAGAATTTGGACTCCAGTGTGCTTGAAGTGTGAAAGTTCTGGTTTTGAGTTATTTATTTGTCTTCATACACTTGGCTTGTGAATGCTCAAAAAAATCATTAAAAGATAAAAAAACCTTGGAAAATTTTAAAATTTCATAAAAACTGCATCAGCAGTAACTGTATTGTATTAGCATTGAGACCCAGTGGACAGGTTACTAGGCCAACTTGTGGAACTTGAGTTATAGAAATCTGGAACTTTGCAACAGGCTCACTATTAACATGTTGCATCTCAACATACGTCTTTTGAGATATATATATAGATCATATCCAGTTACTGCAGAAGAATATTAGGGCTGTTATTGTTGAAGCAGAAAGCAGGTTTAAAGGAGTTAGAGGAATTTGTGGGCAACAGGGTTCATATTTGATACTAAAAATGATTAGCCAAGTCTGTACTCTCTAATGTCCCTGAAAATGCATTTGCGGATCCTGGGAGTGGTACCAGAGATGTGGGCAACAGAAATAATTCAGGTTTGTGTCTTATGAGTAAATAACATTATAATGGGATTGAGTGCCCTCTCAGCAAGTGTGTTGATGACACCAAGCAGTGTGGTTTGGTTGATATGCTGGAGGGAAGGAGTGCCATCCAGAGGGACCTTGATACGCTTGTGAGGTGGGCTGATGCCAGCCTTATGAAATTTAACCATGCCAGGTGCAAGGTCCTCCACCTGGGTGGGAGCAATCCCAGGCACAGCTACAGGTTGGGCAGAGAAGAGATTCAGGGCAGCCCTGTGGAGAAGGACTTCGGGGTGTTGGTCAATGAGAAACTGAACATGAACCAGCAGTGTGCACTTGCAGTCCAGAAAGCCAACCGTATCCTGGGCTGCATCAAAAGGAGCGTGACCAGCAGGTCGAGGGAGGTGATCCTGCCCCTCTACTCTGCTCTTGGGAGACCTCAGTTGGAGTATTGTATGCAGTTCTGGTGTCCTCAACATAAAAAGGACATGGAACTGTTGGAACAAGTGCAGAGGAGGGCCATGAGGATGATCAGGGGACTGGAGCACCTCCCGTGTGAAGATAGGCTGAGAAAGTTGGGGCTGTTGAGCCTGGAGAAGAGAAGGCTGCGTGGAGACCTCAGAGCAGCCTTCCAGTATCTGAAGGGGTCTATAGGGATGCTGGGGAGGGACTCTTCATTAGGGACTGTAGTGATAGGACAAGGGGTAACGAGTTCAAACTTAAACAGGGGAAGTTTAGATAGGATGTAAGCAAGAAGCTCTCTACTGTGAGAGTGGTGAGGCACTGGAGTGGTTTGCCCAGGGAAGTAGTGAATGCTCCATCGCTGGTGGTGTTCAAGGTTGGGATGGACATAGCCTTGGGTGGCATGGTTTAGTGTGAGGTGTCCCTGTCCATGGCAGGGTGTTTGGAATTAGGTGGTCTTAAGGTTCTTTCCAACCCTGACTATTCTATGGTTCTAACATCTACAACCAGTGTAAGAGATGGAGTACTGGGATGGATGGGCTATTGGTCTCTTCATGGAGAACATTTCTCATTTTCCTGTAAGTTCTTCTGGTAACTTCTTTGGGGAGCAACAGAGGGTTGGCAAGTTCTCTCAAGTATGAAATAAAGAATAGAGTGAAAGCTAAATGAACTAATGGACTTCTAAGTGTGTGGGTGTGTGAGCTTTGTGCACAGCTTGATACCATTTTGTGGAAACTAACAGTAAGTCTTGCGTTCTTACTTCTGTGATGAGACTAAAACTACTGAAGCACATTTCTCCAATACTGACTGTAAACCACTTGGGTTCAACGTCATTGTAGCAGCAAAAATATGGAGAAAGATTCATTAAAGTAGCAGTAAGTTTTTAAAAATCAAAAGCCTTGTTAAAGGAGGCTTGCCAAAAATGACCCTTCAGAAAGAGCAGGCCAATTGGGCAAAACTCTTGCAGGCAGCATGGAAATTGCTTAGGAGGAGTGTAATAAAGACTTGGAGTAAACATGAATATATCCATGACCTATCGAAACACTCAGCTGTTAAGCAACCAAAACTGATGTGCTTAAACCACATAATATTGGAAAACAGCCTTCAAAATGTGGAAGTAACATCCATAGGTACAAATTATAGCCATGATCTTTGACATCTTTATATGTAAAACTACAATAAAGCAGGCTTTGTAATGAAAAAGAATGAAGATAGTGTTAGCAGTGCACTACAATGTCTTTATAGATACTTAAAATGACCTTGGAACAAGTGAGGTTAGTCTTCATACTTATTACTTCATTTTTTAAAGACCTGTGGAGCTGAGCAGTTGAGAAATTGTATGCCTTTAACTTGATTTTTAAAAGTGGTACCTGAGTGGAAACTGTAACATAAACTTGAAAATTTGGATAAATTGTGGGGCAGAATCATTATATTGTGTGTAGATGAGTCATGCCTGTTGGTCAGATGGCATGGAGAGGATGATGCAATTATGGTAATGTAGTTAGACTTGAAAGGTTACTAGTAAGGTCTCTCACAAAAAGCTGTCCAAGAAACCTTAGTGGTGAGGTTTGTCATAAATGAATTCTTGATTAAAATAAAACTTTGAACACATGAGCAGTTCTCAGAATAGAAGCAAGTCACCAAGGAAACCTTAATGGAATTTCTGCAACTACCTCACCAATTTATCCTGTTTTCCAGATTCTGAACAGTTTAAGTAGCGAGGAGACTTGCTAAAACCAAGTTCAAGTACAGAATCTTTATACCCATTGGGTGATCTAAATTGGATGATAAAGTTGTGTGAGGCAATGTAGTCGTGCACAAGAAGGTGTGGCAGGGGAAGGCTAGTAAGTTATTCTGCTCTGTAGAAAATTGGATTAGGTGGATTTTTAGTAAGACTGTGCAGTCATAATCTTCTGATTATGTCAAAGAGTGTTTTTATTCATTGTTATGGTGTATATTAATCCTACTTATATGTACAGATAAGCAAGCAAGAACATAGCCTATGTATGTTGTAATTTTGTGGCACTAGTTGTTGGTGATTTTCCAACAGAGCTTGTGTTAGTACTTGAGTGATATTGACTTTTTCTTAGCTAATATAAGTAAACCACGACAAGAGTCTTAAGCTGTCACTTGTTAACCGTGTTAATGTCTGCTGCGCTAAAGTGAGGGTATATTTCAGTTTGGTTTGTTGGAAATAGTGTATTTCAAAGGCTGCCTGGAGGTGTTGAGGTTTAGAT
Source organism: Ara ararauna (assembly GCA_028858755.1). Classification (NCBI taxonomy): domain Eukaryota; kingdom Metazoa; phylum Chordata; class Aves; order Psittaciformes; family Psittacidae; genus Ara; species Ara ararauna. The sequence goes on from CM054381.1 coordinate 24,356,703, forward strand.
GGGATGACAGTGACACTGCTGTTCATAAGCTTGGCTCATGAGCACTGTTCATGGTTTGTTTTGGGGAACAAACTTCTGTATAAATATAGTGGAACTTCACGTTTGTATGAATAGTATCCAAGCCTTAATATATTACTGGAATTATATTTCCATTGGTATTAGTAAGATCTGTGGCTTCATGTAAGAACTGAAGAAACCTATTTTTCATGATATCTATTTAATAGTAACTCATAGTGGAATGAGAGGAGGTGGAATTAGGGACATATTCCATCAGAGTCTGTTCTTGCTTCATGACAATCTAAACACATAAAATTGTTGATAGGGTTACTGAAGCAAGTGAACAAAACAATATATGATCTGAATGAAGCATTGTTTTTCCTTCTGGCTTTAGAATTGTTTCTGTCTACCCAATATGAAATTTTTTTAGTAACTCTGGGCAGTTAGCCTGGATATTTTAGACATGACTGGATAGTTTTTGGTCCCATGGAAAGCAAAATACTTGGAAGCATGTTTAAATCAGAAACAGTGGTCAGTTCTGTCTGTACACTGGAGCTTGACCCTAGCTGTTCTGATCTTCAGCATTCTGCCTAAGAGAACAGAATTCTAAAGTAGTTAATCTGCTAATTTTATTCTAGAAGAATTTTGCCCAAAACATTTAATGGTTAATTATTACTCTTTTTTAAATATAGTATTCTGTGTGTGGGTGTCCTGTGTTCAGCAGTAGCAGTCATTTTTTCTCCTTCTTAGTAGCTGGGGTAGTGCTGTGTTTTTGACTTTCAGCCTGGGAACAGCGCTGATAACACTGATGTTTTTTAGTTACTGCTCAGTAATGTTTACTCTGACCAAGGACTTTCTGAGTCTGCTCTGCCAGGGAGGAGGGGAAGCCGGGAGGAAGCAGAGACAGGACACCTGACCCTAACTAACTAATCACCATGTTGGCACACATACAGAGCGCGTTTTACCCACGACCATTTCGTCTGATCTCGAAAGTTAAGCAGAGTCAGGTTTGGGCCTCGTCTAAGGTTAGACGATGATATAGGAGGACCAAGAGATTTTCCCTGAGGCTGGACAGTCATGAGTGGCAGGGTGTGTGGGACAGTATGGGCCAGTATCTAGGCCAGTGGGCCCCTCCAGTGCTTTGGAACTTCACCCCTGAACAAGTGCAAAATCCAGAAGTATTAGGAAAACACTTAAATGAGGCATGTTGTCATTCTGGTCATACCAGAGAGGGACAAATCATGACAATGTGCTGGGGCTTAGCCTGTGCTTACAGAGCCCTGTTCAACACTCTCCAGCACCTTCAAAAGGAAAAAAATGTCCCTGGATCTGAGGGCAAAGCAACAGACAGTGCAGCTACTCCATCTCCAAGCACAGCAGCTGTGCCAACCTCAGTGACAAGGACAGGAGCTACCCAAGCCCTGACAACAGGTACTGCAGCCACTCCAACCACAGTGATAATCACTGCAGCTAAACCAGAGGACCAATTCATACCAATGTTGGTTGCCCCTGTACACAAAGGGAAAAGCAAAAAAAAAGACAAGAAAAATGAAGGAACAAGATGAAGAAGCAATGGCAATGCACTTACTACCCGGGATGGCATCTGATCGGGAGTCTTCATCACATGAATCAGAAGAAGAAGAAGAGGTGACTTCTCGATCTCAGACCTCAACCGAGCTATGGAATATGCGAAAAGATTTCACTCGTCAACCAGGGGAGCACATCATCACCTGGTTGCTCCGATGCTGGGACAATGGGGCTGACAGTCATGAACTAGAAGGTAGGGAAGCCAAGCAGGCAGTGGATGAAAGGATTCATAAACTCTGAGAATTCGAAGATGGTCTCACCCCTTCCATCATTTCAGCTGTGGAAAAACTGTCCCAAACAATTGTGAGACGATCTGTCTGATCTATCCAGCTCCTCACGTGTACCAGCACATGTCTCAGCTGTTAACAAAAGGCGTCCTACTGCTTGAGAGAGAAGATATTGAAGGTATACACCACGGGCCACCCTGTGATTTTACTTGTAGGATCATGGAGAAGACACGATGAAGTGGGATGGAAAACCGACCTCAGCTCTGGAGAAACAGGTGCGTGAATTGAAGAGGGGAACAAAGGTCAAGGATGATCATCCCATGAAAGCTGCAGCTTCAATCTCTGATGAGCAGGTTCCCAGATGGAGTGGAAGAGGTGATTTTACTCCAGCTCCTGTGATAAAGAAGAATAATCCCTTTCTACAAGACTTAAGTGTCCAACGTTGTGATGACTGTTAGAGGCCCCCTGTCTTCAGCTAGGTGGAGGTGTAGGGGACAGTCGGATTTACTGGACTGTGTGGATCAGATGGCCTGGCACATCAGTCCCACAGAAGTATAAGGTCCTAGTAGATACCGGTGCACAGTGTACCCTGATGCCATCAAGCTGTCAAGGGGTGGAACCCATTTATATTTCTGGAGTGACAGGAGTATCTCAAGAGTTGACTGTACTGGAGGCTGAAATCAGCCTGACTGGGAGGATATGCAAAACCACCCCATTGTGACTGGTCCAAAGGCTCCATGCAGCCTTGGCATAGACTGCCTCAGGAGAGGGTACTTCAAAGACCCAAAAGGGTACCAATGGGCTTTTGGTATTGCTGCTTTGGAGACAGAGGAAATTGAGCAGCTGCCCACCTTGCCTGGTCTCTCAGAGGATCCTCCTGTTGTGGGGTTGCTGAAGATCAAAGAACAACAAGTGCCAGTCACGACCACAACAGTGCACTGGTGGCAATATCACACCAACCAAGGCTCCCTGATTCCCATCCATAAGCTGATCCACAGACTGGAGAGCCAAGGAGTGATCCGTAGGACCCACTCACCCTTTAATAGCCCCATATGGCCAGTGTAAAAGTCTAATGGAGAGTGGAGACTAATGATAGACTATTGTGGCTTGAATGAAGTCACTCCACGCTTGAGTGCTGCCGTACTGGGCATGCTAGAACTTCAATATGAACTGGAGTCAAAGGCAGCCAAGTGGTATGCCACGATTGACATTGCCAATGCATTTTTCTCAATTCCTTTGGCAGCAGAGTGCAGGCCAGTTCACTTTTACTTGGAGGGGCGTCCAGTACACTTGGAACCAACTGCCTGAGGGGTGGAAGCACAGCCCTACCATCTGCCATGGACTGATCCAGACTGCACTGGAACAGGGGCAAGCTCCAGAACACCTGCAATACATTGATGACACTATTGTATGGGGCGATACAGTGGAAGAAGTTTTTGAGAAAGGGAGGAAAATAATCCAAATCCTGCTGAAAGCCGGTTTTGCCATAAAACGGAGTAAGGTCAAGGGACCTGCACAGGAGATTCAATTTTTGGGAATAAAATGGCAAGATGGACATCGCCAGATCCCCACAGATGTGATCAACAAGATAACAGCAATGTCTCCACCAACTAATAAGAAAGAAGCACAAGTTTTTTTGGGTGCTGTGGGGTTCTGGAGGATGCACATCCCGAATTACGGTTTGCTTGTAAGCCCTCTCTATCATGTGACCCAGAAGAAGAATGATTTTAATATGGGGCCCTGAGCAACAACAAGCCTTTGAGCAAATTAAACGAGAGTTCATGCAGTAGCCCTTGGACCAGTCCGGACCGCACCAGATGTAAGAAATGTACTGTACACCGCAGCCGGGGAGAATGGTCCTACCTGGAACCTGTGGCAGAAAGCTCCAGGGGATGCCTGAGGTCGACCCCTCGGCTTTTGGAGTCGGGGATACAGAGAATCTGAGGCCAGCTGTACCCCAACTGAAAAAGAGATACTGGCAGGATACTATGAAGGGGTTCGAGCTGCTTCGGAAGTGATTAGTACTGAAGCACAGCTCCTCCTGGCACCCCGGTTGCCTGTGCTGGGCTGGGTGTTCAAAGGCAGGGTCTCCTCTACAGATCATGCAACCGATGCCACATGGCGTAAGTGGGCTGCATTTATTACACAACGAGCTTGAACAGGAAATCCCAGTCATCCAGGAATTCTGGAAGTCATCATGGACTGGCCAGAGAGCAGAGATTTTGGAATGTCACCAGAGGAGGAGGTGATGCATGCTGAAGGGCCCCACGATATAATGAACTGTCAGAAACTGAAAAGCAGTATGCCCTGTTTACTGATGTGTCCTGCCATATTGCGGGAAAGCACTGGAGATGGAAGACAGCTGTATGGAGTCCTTGACAACAAGTTGCAGAAACTGCTGAAGGAGAGGGTGAATTTAGTCAGTGTGCCGAGGTGAAAGCCATCCAACTGGCCTTAGAAATAGCTGAATGATAAAAGTGGCCAGTACTTTATCTCTATATTGACTCATGGATCGTGGCAAATGCCCCATGGGGTGATTGCAGCAATGGAAGCAGGGCAACTGGCAACGCAGAGGTAAACCCATCTGGGCTGCTGCACTGTGACAAGATATCGCTGCCTGGGTGAAGAACCTGCTGGTGAAGGTACGCCATGTAGATGCTCATGTACTTGAGAGTCGGGCCACTGAGGAACACCAGAACAACCAACAAGTGGATAAAGCTGCTAAGATTGAAGTAGCCCAGATTTACTTAGATTGGCAGTGTAAGGGTGAATTATTTTTGGCCCGGTGGGCCCATGAGACTTCAGGCCATCAGGGGAGAGATGCAACATATAAATGGGCTTGTGATCGAGGGGTGGACTCAACAATGGACACTATGGCCCAGGTTATCCATGACTGTGAAACATGTGCTGCAGTTAAGCAAGCTAAACGGTTAAAGCCTCTTTGGTATGGAGGACGATGGCTGAAGTACAACTATGGGGAGGCCTGGCAGATTGATTGTATCACACTCCCACCAACCCGCCAAGGCATGCGCCATGTGCTTACCATGGTGGAAGCAGCCACTGGATGGCTGGAAACATACACTGTGCCCCTTGCCACTGTCCGGAACACTATCCTGGGCCTTGGAAAACAAATGCTGTGGTGACATGGCACCCCAGAGAGAGTTGCGTCAGACAATGGGACTCATTTCTGGAACAGCCTTATAGACATCTGGGCCAAAGAGCATGACATTGAGTGGGTATGTCACATCCCCTACCATGGACCAGCCTCTGGAAAAATCGAATGGTACAATGGGCTGTTAAATACTACATTGAGAGCAATGGGTGGTGGGACTTTTAAATATTGGGATACACATTTACCAAAAGCCAGCTGGTTGGTCAACACCAGAGGATCTGCCAACAATGCTGGCCGAGCCCAGTCAGAACTTTTACATACTGTAGAAGGGGACAAAGTTCCTTTGATGCACATAAAGAATTTGCTGGGGAAGACAGCCTGGGTTATTCCTGCTTCAGCTAAAGGCAAACCTGCTCATGGGATTGCTTTGCTCAGGGACCTGGATATACTTGGTGGGTGTCATGGGTGTCAATGTGGGAAGATGGGGAAGTCCGATGCATACCTCAAGGGGATTTGATTTTAGGGGAAACCAGCCAATGAACTCAATTGTATGCTGTTGCGTGCTATGTGGCACTTTTATAGCCCACTAGCTGGATGTCTTCAGGTCACCGGCAACTGGCCCTAACTTCCCTCTGACCATCATCCCAACAAAGAATGAACTTTGCTGAAACCAGACGAGTTCTGTGGTAAAGGAACGAACCGCATCAGCAGGCAACAATCCAACACTGCACACAGCTTCTCCTGCTCTGAAAGACTGTTACAAAAGATGGAGCCCAACATCATGGACCGGATGGACTCAGCAGCTTTCTAGGGATTGGTCCATTCACTGAGGAATGATCTGTGTGTGTGTGTGTCCGTATATATATGTATATATATAAGAGTGATGGTATATTGAAAATGTGGGATCTGAGCATGGCGTGAATCGTGTGGAAGAAGGGGTGGATACTGTCATGGGTTCAGCAGTAGCAGTCACTTTTTCTCCTTCTTAGTAGCTGGTGCAGTGCTGTGTTTTTGACTTTCAGCCTGGGAAGAGTGCTGATAACACCGATGTTTTCAGTTGCTGCTCAGTAATGTTTACTCTGACCAAGGACTTTCTGAGTCTCATTCTCTGCCAGGGAGGAGGGAAAGCTGGGAGGAAGTAGAGACAGGGCACCTGACCCAAACTAACCAAGGGGCTATTCCGTGCCGCAGCACGTCATACCCACTATATAAACTGGGGACAGTTACCTGGAAGGGTTAGATCATTGCTCAGGTCGGGCTGGGTGTCGGTTGGCGGGTGATGAGCGGTTGTATTCTCTTCTCTTGTTATTTTTTTTATCATTATTATTATTGGTGGTAGCAGTAGTGGTTTGTGTTATACCTTAGTTACTGGACTGTTCTTATCTCAACCCATGGGAGTTACATTCTTTTGATTCTTCTCCCCCTCCCTCCAGGAGTGTGGGGGAGGAAAGGGGGAGAGTGAGAGAGAGACTGCATGGCTGACTGAGAAATAACCCACTGTCGTGGTTTAAGCTATAGTATAGTCAGGCAGATTGTGATCTTTAGATATAGGATTTTCTGGTTTTGTTTGACTGTAAGTTGCTGGTTGGAATGATGATATTAATGTGCGTTTACTAATCTCTTATAATGCTAGATACTAAATTCTGCGTGCCCATTTTCTTCTCAGAAATACGTCAGAGGACCACAGCTCAGAGAAATGCTTCTACACCCCCGCCTGCAAGTCCTAAACAAGGCTCTCCGAAATCACTGGTTCCAACATCTCCTAATCTGCAGAGAGACACATCAGCTTCGAGTGGACCCCCAGAAAGAGCTGTTGTGCCACCCTTGCAGTCAAATGTTTTACCAAGACGCCCTGGATCCCCTGCTACTTCAGTGTCTGGAATGGGTAAACAGAGCAGTTAATGTTATTTACAGTTTATATTGTTTTCTCTGGTTACCAATAAAATAGGCCATTTTCAGACAGTATGGAAATGGCATTTCATTTGGAAATAGGAGAGCAGTTATCTGATTAAGCAGGAGTTCCATATTCAATTAGCCATAACTCTCTACAGCTGGCACCTTTTGATACTGGAACCTATTGCTTGAGCTCATTTAACTGTTATGGCTTTTTTGTTTAAATGGCAATAAAACTTTGCAGTATTCTGTAGTCAACAATATAGCATACCTTTTTATGTTCTTAGTTTAGAAGAGCTCTACGCTTATATAAATCAGATACAGAGGAGAACACTTTCAGAATATATTCATGTTTCTCAGTAAACCCTGCACATTTTTTTTAACATGTTTTTTGACATTTATTTAAATTTTTACTCTAGGAGGTATAGTCATGCAGTCTATACTCATAGATTAAAGTGTAAAATATCAGATACATTGAAAAAGTTGCCTGTTGTAGCGGAGTTCTTCTAGGATGCATTGTTATTTTGGTAGAAGAGTCAAACGTTTAGCAACAAGTTGAAAGCTGGTAGAAATGAATGCTCTGTAAAATTCATTTTCATATTCTGAAAATGTTTTTTACTTGATTTCTGGGTTGGTCTTCAGATGGGATGTATTTTATTAAACAGAACATCAACTGAATAGGAGGGATGGCAAAATTTGAGAGTTTTGGATCTGAGGCATTTTCATTCTCCTTGTGCATGGTAAAGCTATGTATGGGGTAGTGCCAGGACTTTCATTTGTTGCAGAATATCTGGCAAGTTGTATCACAAGGCAAGAAAGGAGATCAAATGCTGTGTTGAAAATAGAAGGGATGCAACTTGCCAAGGATCTTCTGAGCACTGCTGTATTGTGGAGTAGTTCTTTGCTCTTTACAGTGATCAAGAGTATTTTCTTCTGCCCTGTATTCCTTTTTTTTTTTAAACTTGAAGTTACCTAAGTCTTACAAACTGGATGGCCTTGCTTGCTTAACTTTCATGATACAATCTTAAAGTAGGACTAAAAATAAGATATTGACACCCAGTTTCTTAATGAAAGATCTTGGGCAGCTGAATGTTAAAATGCCTGTTTGTATTGCTTAGTGTAGTGGAATAAACTTGTCCTGAAAAGCCGTGATCTCTCACTTGTCTGCAGAGTTCATTAAGCCTTATTTTTTGTTAGTAATTGTTTACCTGTATTATGAAACTTATAAATTTGTTTTCATCCCTGTAGTGAACTGTAAAGGCAAGTTATGACTAAGTCTTAATTATCCTGAAGTACCAGAAGTAAGCTCTTTGCACCAGGAAATTGGTCATTTGATTACGAATAATGTTTTACTGAAACCTGCTTACCGAAAATTCCTTGAAGAGTTTAAAATCACATGTTCCTTCTTGTTTAAGAAGCTGGCTATGTAGTAAAATAGTATTTGCTATATAATAGTTTTATTCTTAGGGGAAGATTAGGGCACATTGACTAAGCTGGATAAAATTCAGCCTTTACTGCAGAAATGCTTTAGAGGAAGAAGGGGAAAAAAGTAATGGACTAGTTTGAAAGGACAGTTACCAAGGCTGTCAGTTACAATATTTAATGTAGTTTTTGTGATAATGCTTTATATGTTCCTTCCCCCCCTCCCCGATATTAGGCAAATGTGTTACTTTGTTGTAGATGGCAATGGAAGTGACTGCAATTGTCAGCTGATGTGGAAGCCCTGTTTTGTCTTGAATTTCCCCAAAACTTTCAGGCATATAAAATCTCAGTCATGTAGCTGTAGTGAAAAGCATGTCAATTCAGTATCTGTAAGAGTAGTATCATTGTGTTTAAGTTTATGCATGGATTGCAACAAATGTGAATAGCCTTAATTATCTCTACTTTAGAGAAGATTAATAATTCATTTTCATTATACTGTATTTTGTAGAGGAGAATCAATTTAACGTGCATTACAACAGAGCTCCCATATGTTTGAAAATTAATAACCAGCAGGTAGTTGAGAGTTTGCCAAGCTTTGCAGAAATGACCAGTCTTTCTACAATGATTGCTTTTGATGTTTTTATTAATTACTGGTGTCCATAACAGCATGAAAACTAAGATAGTTGGTTTGAGTTATTAGTAGACAGGTAATTGAAGTTCTTGGAGTGTGATGATGTTTCATTCTCGGTAACTTTCTTTAATTTTTGCGTTGTTTATTAACTTCCAGAAACTTCTCATCTATTGGTGATGATTAGCTCATACAGAAATTTGGTCTTTTGAATGTAGAGCTTAATACACATTTGAGTGTTAGCCAGGTGTTCACAAAATTAGTCTAGTTTTAATTTTATTGCAGATTGTGTCAGTGCTCCAGTGTATCAGCTCTTTACTTCACATTTATGTTGGATGTTGCCTATTCGCTTATATTTTTAATGGAAGTATAGTGTCTTTCAGGTTTTTGTGAAGCTTTTAGGAATTGCATTCTGCCTGAATTCTGCTCAGGACAGCTTTTTAGACTCTATAAAATGAACCATTAGGTCCAGTTTATGTTGCACTGAATTTGTTCTGCCTTGGTGCTGGGAGGGTTTTCTTAATCTGGATTCCTGATTGTTGACAGAATACACAAGTAATTTGGAAATGCATTCTCTGACATCTCCTGAATTCAGTCCTCTTGTTTGTGAACATGAGGGTTATTTTAAAAACATTTGTCTTGAGTATTTGTGCCTATTGAAGAGTTGTAAATTGCAGTATTTTTCTAATTAAATTTTATTGATTAGAAAGGTCCTCCACCTGGGTTGGAGCAATCCCAGGCACAGCTACAGGTAGGGCAGAGAAGAGATTCAGAGCAGCCCTGTGGAGAAGGGCTTGGGGGTGTTGGTTGAGGAGAAAATGAACCTGAGCTGGCAGTGTGCACTCACAGCCCAGAAAGCCAACCATATCCTGGGCTGCATCAGAAGGAACATGAACAGCAGGTTGAAGGAGGTGATGCTGCCCCTCTACTCTGCTCTCATGAGACCTCAGTTGGAGTATTGTATGCAGTTCTGGTGTCCTCAACAGAAAAAGGACATGGAACTGTTGGAACAAGTGCAGAGGAGGGCCATGAGGATGATCAGGAGACTGGAGCACCTCCCGTATGAAGATAGGCTGAGAAAGTTGGGGCTGTTCAGCCTGGAGAAGAGAAGGCTGCGTGAAGACCTCATAGCAGCCTTCCAGTATCTGAAGGGGGCCTATAGGGATGCTGGGGAGGGGCTCTTCATGAGGGACTGTAGTGATAGGACAAGGGGTAACGAGTTCAAACTTAAACAGGGGAAGTTTAGATTGGATATAAGGAGGAAGTTCTCTACTGTGAGAGTGGTGAGGCACTGAAGTGGGTTGCCCAGGGAAGTTGTGAGTGCTCCATCGCTGGTGATATTCAAGGTTGGGATGGACAGAATGTTGGGTGGCATGGTTTAGTGTGAGGTGTCCCTGCCCACAGCAGGGTGTTTGGAACTAGATGATCTTAAGGTCCTTTCCAACCCTGACTATTCTATGATTCTGCTTGTAAAGATTAGGACAGTCCATTTATGTCAATTATCCAGTATTGATGAGAGGTGCTTTGAAGGCCTGTACTGTGAGAAATATTACAACCTTAATGGCAAGATTTGGCTCATTCTATGTGTTGCACTTTGAGAGGGTACTGCTGAAAATGTTTGATTCCTACAGTGTTTCTGACGTTTGCGTTAGAGGATGGAGGTTAGCTGTACATGGCATTCAGCTTGAGGTTTACCACAATATAGCACATCCTGTAAAGGCTGAAAGGTAGAAGGCTTGAGGTGGTAATTGTTGGCAGCTACATTTAATGTGGTACTTAAACTTAAAGCCCATCTTGGATCAGCTTATGTAGTAAGACTTGCTGTGTTGTCTTTGCCTGTGTAAAGTCTACTAGAGGTATGTGTTACTTCCATGCATTTATGTATGCATATGTTTATGAAAGAGTATCAGTTGTGTTGGAAGCTATGGCTGTGCATGTTCTTCCTGGTGCAGTACCCAGCTAAGGTGCTACAAGAAAGGTAGATCTTGTCTTCTGAGAAGCTTGAAGTCCAATGTTTTTTCCATAGCATCTTTCAATTAAATGTCCTTCTAAATTAGTTCGACTTGCTGAAAAACTGTACTCTCCTGGGAGTCCATTATTTGGATTTTTAAAAAATCCTTTTTGCGTCTTCAGCCAGTGGATTTAGCTTGTTTTACTCTTTAGCTTCCTCTTTGTTTATTGGGCATCATTGGGGATTCTGTGAAACATATCTGCCCAAGAAAAATGCTGGAAGCGTACAGCAAATTGAAAGAAAATTGAAGGTCAAGTCTGTTGTCACTAGAAGCATTTATTTTAAGCCATTCCTTTTGTATATCTTTTTTACTGGTTATAATGAGAATAGCTACAAGCTAGAACTCTTCCCTGAGAAAACACTGGTTACTTTTTCTGCCTTGAGGCTTCTATTTCTATGAAATATACTTAGTTCTTGCATGCCTTAAAGATTACCATATGCTCATCTCTGTACAAAACCTGCTAATGTTAGTTGTTTGTGGTTTTGTTTTGTTTTTTTTTTTTTTTTTTGGTGTCTAACCTTCTTAAGTATCTTCTGCTTGAAAAGGACTTTTGCATCGTTACAAGTAAGCTTGTCATTGGGCTAAACTGGGTCTTACCTGTCAGGTCTCATAATTTTGTCTTCAGGTGGCTTGAAGCTGACCCTTTTGTCCCAGTTTCAGAGTTCTGAAAGGACTGTTTTGTTGTCCTAGTAAAACACTGGTTTTTTTTTTTTCTTTTTTTTATTACTTTTTTTTTTGTGGCCTTTGAGTGTAATTCATAAAGATCTTATGGGTATTTACATAAGACATTTTAAGCCTTCTGTCGTACCTCCCACCACCCAGTGCTCACTTTAATATCTCACATTCAAGAATGACTATGGTATCTGTTTGTTCAAAGTACTGTAGCTTAATACCTCTGTGCTTGTGTAAAATGCGTCTTGTCCTGGAGTGTGGCCTTGAGAAGAAGCTTCAGTTATTTTAATGGTCACATCTGAACAATTCAGGCTTAGTTTCTTACCAAATCATGTTTTGCTCATTGTGCATAGAATCTTCTATTTTAAGGCTGGAAAGAAAGGTAGGCATAAGAACTCAAAGCTACATAAATGGAAGTTGGTATCTTGCAGTGGTCTTGTACAATAAGTCAGATGTTTTAAAACTTCTTGGAAAGACAGGTTCGGGCCACTGGTCTATTTTAGCTGCCATATGTAAACAGGTGGAAAAGGTAGTACCAACTATTGCTGTTACCTCTTGGTGGAGTTTTATTTTGTTAGTAGTTTGTTAAACACATGGGATATGAAAAATGATATCTGAATAGTGGCCTTCTGGATTCTTTGATTAAGCATAAATCGGAAAGTATCAAACTTTCCATTAAATATAGGATTACCAAAATAGCAAATGGCTGGACAGGTTTAATGTGTAGACTGAATGCACACTGAGGGCATGCTTATGTGGTATAGTAATTACACAGAAACCAGCGGGTGCTTCTTTGGTAACATCTTTAGTTCTTTTACTGTTGCAGTTGTTTTTAACAGATTAGTGGGTGTGAATTTGAAGTGCTGAATATGCAGAGTTGAGAGTATATTAAGAAAACTCGAATAAGGAGATTTTCTTTACTTAAAGAAGCCTCTATGAGTAATTATTAAATACTGTTGATGCCTTAAGTTCTTTAGAAATTATAAATGTAATTACATATGCGAGGTGTAAAAGTAGATAAGCTAAAGGAGAAGAGAAACTTTCAACTACTGTGGGTTTAAAAATCTTACAGGTTTCCTAGTGGAATAAGAAATATGGTCATGTACATTAAATAGGTGCAATTATTTTATTACACTGGCATGCACAGTGAAATACCATACTTCATGTAATAGTATAGTTGAAAATTTTAACACAGTTTTTGTCTTCCTAGGTCTTCACCCTCCAGGCCCTCCTTTAGCAAGACCTATTCTTCCTCGAGAAAGAGGAGTTGTGGATAGAGTTATTGAATATTTGGTTGGCGATGGTCCTCAGAACAGGTAAAATGTTGCTAAAGGAAATATCTAAATACTCAAGAAATAGGAATCTCCTTAACTTTAAGCCATATGTGTCAAGGTTAAAGAATTGCAAATGGATTTGTCCAAAACTTTTGTAATGAAATGGCCCTTTCTCAGTGCTTCACCTGAGATCTCTGTAGGAAAAATGGTAACGTTTTGGCAGAATTAACCTCTGGTTTGGTTGGTATTAATCATGTGATACAGAAAGAAAAACCTGTGCTCATGTGGGTGAATGAATTCTATTTTGAACTAAAAAATAAATAAATTTGATTATCTTAGAACTTCAGATTTGTTGCCATTATAAATTATTTCAGATTGCCTTTAGAATTGTCCAAGCATATTGTAACTTCCATGTTAACAGTGGTCAATTTCACATTGTAAATAATATCCAACTTAAGTTGTATATTATTTTCTGACAATTATATTTGGTATGTTGAGCCATGAGATTTAGATTGTAGCTAAGAATATTTCACTGTTTATAAACCAATGTAAAAAAACTAGTATTTAATATTCAGATTGTTTGCTCTAAAGGAAAATAATTTCACTGTGGAAATTACCTTTTAAGAATAAATATCAAAGTTATTAGTATCGAAGGTGAAATGCATCTCACTTCAGTGTGTTATTACTTAAAGGTATATAATTCTATATTATTCATGTTTTCTAGGTACGCCCTTATATGTCAGCAGTGTTTTTCTCACAATGGTATGGCATTGAAGGAGGAGTTTGAATACGTAGGTAAGAGCTGATATGTGGTAGGCTGTTAGTTGGCTTATGTTTCATAACTAACATGCATCATAACTTCATTCTGGTTGCAGTTAAGTACTTAACTGACACTGAAATGCCACTTCATATGGGAACAGTTTTATGCTAACTTATTACTCTGTACCTTAAGATTCACTTCAAGGCTTAGAGAAGTACTTTATCGCAGCCTTCAGGCTAAGGATTTTATGTGTAGAAAAGTATTCAGTAGAAATAAGCCTCCTCCCATCCATCCCTGAGAATTGCTACTGGCTATGAATGGTTCTCAGAAGGGTTTTATATTGAGAAACTCTCTGACATTAAAGTATGCCTCTTTTACCAGAACTTAAACAAAATTTTGCTTTGGCAAGAAGATGTTGGGGAGATATCGGAAAAGGAATAGGAACAAGCCCTAGGGAGCTATATGTGAATTTATGGCTGACAATAACTTAAGACAGACACAGCTCTTTATTGAACACAGATGTTTTATTTTGCTTCCCTTCCATCACAAGTGTAAGCCTGATGCTTAAGAAATGAGGGAAACTTAGATAAATCTCCTTTTTTATTTTCTTAATAAAAATTTGGTTTTGCTGAATTTTGTGAGTAAATATACAGCATTGTAAGAATAAGATAAGATAAACGTTTCCTATGGAACCAAAAAAATGTAGTCTGTATGTCCTCTTAGCTCCAAGTGAGTTTGCAGTCCAGCTGTGCAAGAAATAGCAGCTTCCCCTCCTTGTCTTGTGGGGGAAAGGAGGAAATACGCATTTAACTGTTAAGTGGTATCCAGTACTTCTCCAGGATAAAACTGCCTTTTCTTAATTTAACATCATTTGAGCAGAATGCTCCTCAAAAAGCGGAGAGACATACCTTGCAGGATCCATAGCCTCTGCTTATTCAAGGGGTGAGGAAAGTGGAATCTGAGGGTGTGGGGGAAGGCATCTGCCAACTTAATTCTTTTGTAGGAAAGAACACTATGTGGGAACATCTGGTGGTACTGAATCTTGTTCATTGTAGCCAAATCTTTCACAGTGGTGGGCAGTACTCATAAGTGCAGTGGAGTTGAAAGCAGACAGGTTTTTAAGAAGCAAACGTATGCTGAAGTTAAAAATGATACTGTATGTACATGCTTGTGTCAATTTGATGGAGGTGCTCGCAGGTACTGATAGTCGCTCATCTAATTCCCTTAAGTATTTCAGTTAGAATATAGTATAGGAATGAAGGTGAGAGGTGAAATTAATTAGTGATGCTACTTTCTGGGTATGCTTTTGTGTAGCATTTAGGTGTGCCTACTGCTTTTTCCTGAATCCTGCAAGGAAAACTAGACCTCAGGCTCCCCGACTTCCAGACTTCAGTTTTGAAAGAAAGCAGTCTACAGAGTCGCGATCTGAAACTGGGCCTTTAGAACCGAAAGAGAGAAAGCCCCAGGAGACTCAACAAGCAGAAGGTATATGCAAATCTCATGAAATTTTTCTCTTTTAAGTCTAATGAAATCCTCCCTGTCATCTAGCTCTTGGTTTAGATGAGCTTTTTGTAAAAGTAACTGAAGAACTCAAGCGCTTGAACAGGCCTCCTAGTGAATTCGTCAATGCCTTATGCCTGTGAATGTTTGAAACATTTGGACAATGACCTTAGTAACATGTTTTAACTTTGAGTCAGGCAGTTGGTCAAGCGATTGTTGGTCCCTTCATTTGGTTTAACTTCGTAATGGGTGCAGTTTGTATTTTTTTAATTCTTGTCCCTACTTCTAGCTTAGCTTGTTGATACTATTGTCTTCTCTTCTGTACCCTAAAATTTCTTAATATTAGGCAATATATCTCAAGCAAATCATGGCATAACAATTTTTTTCTATCTGTTGTTACTGATGAACAGATAGAAAGTATCACTGTAGATTACAGAAATAGTTAAGAAGGGAATATGTACCAAAGTGGTTAACTTTCACTGTGTTCAGCAGGTCATTTGATTGAGGTGTGTTGGAATTTCTCCCTTTGTTCCTTTTGCTGTTTTCCTCAGGGCAGGAAAATCTAGTAAAACTGCCTTGTTTAATTTCAGGGAGTTCAAAGACAAATTGTCAATTTTAATTTAACATAGTTCCTTTTGAAACATTTTATAGTCTGCAGGTACAGTAGGCATCTGGTGTACAGCCAACAGGAAGATGCAGTATGTTTTTAAAGAGTCTAAGAATTATAATTTCCAACCAGAGAAGCTCCAGTTAGAGGTGCTGTTGGGTATTTGATGGTATTTTACATTAATTTAAACAAGAATCATGGGGGAAAGTTATTGAATAGTGTACAGCCCTGAGATTCAGGCTAGGAGCACACCAACTGTGGGAGACTATCAGGAGTGTAACAGGAAGACTGTTTCTGCTTGATTATCCTTAACAGGGAGTACAAAACGGCATTGCCCTTCAGTTTGTGGCATGAGAAAGCTACATGAGGCTGGTAGGGAAGTCATATCTAACTGTAGCCATCTCTGGATGTGGTCTGATGTGGGTACATTACAGGGAAAACTTGACTGGTTTATTTTCCTGCGCTGTAGTGCACTTTCTTCATTAAAAGTATTATTACTAGCATGAAATAAGGCTGAAATCAGATGCATGAAGCTAAGACAATGCAAATTACATCTTTGCCCTCAAGTAATATAATATCTTGTCAGTGTGTGAAGGGTAGGCCAGTAGCTTCTTGACTACTTTTAAAGTTAGAAGTTTCTTATAGAAAAGACATAATTTGTTACTAGGGTCTTAAAAACTCTTATTTTCCTCTGTGGAAATCAAATGCAGAAGCCCTTAAAGATGGATATGCAGCTCTTGGAGGTGGTTTCCTTTAGGGTTTCTGAGTATTATCTGTAACTGCAAGTTCTTAGAGGTTTTGGGAGAGGATGGTCCTAATTAAACTGGTGTTATCATTGAAGGAAATCTTTATCAAACTATGCCTTTAATGGGTTTGAGCTGCTGAGTCAATTATAGACGTTGCAAAAATGTAAAGCCTTAAGAATTAGTATGAGATTTTTTGTTAGGCGTATGAGAGTGACAATTCTGCAAAATAACTCACTTTTTTGAAAGCAGGATTTACCATGTATTTCAGGGTAAAAATAGGGTGGTTTTATTGCAATAAATGTGGTTTTACTCATTTACCTCTAATGATGAAAATTGTTTTTTTTGATGTGGTCTTGTATTAATGTGCTGCTTAATTTAAAAACAATGACAAACCACTGTGGGGTTGGTTTCCCAGTACTTTTTTCCTGCTAGGAAGCGTGTGGCAAAATTTTTTGGAAGAGGCATAAGAAGTAACTGGTTTACTGACTTTTAGTTTTATTTGGCTTAAGTATCTGATCTTTTTATTTATTTCCAAGGTGAAATAAAAAATTCTGTCTTGATAATTACTAAGCAACCAGAAATGGAGTATACGTTAACATTTTATGTAAGTAATATCTGAGAAATGTCTTCTTGATGTACAAGATGTATACTCTATAAGTTTGTCACTGTGCATTCTCTGCTTGTGACTTGCCACAAGGTAATCTTTCACGAATGAGAAAATAACATTTTCAGTAAATCACTTTTTCCATCAGAGCCCTAATTTGAAACATAACATACATGGAGTCAGCCTTGATTAATAAATGAACATATTCCTTGATTTTTAGTTTAAGGTATGAAGCCATCATTGAGGTACAGCTCCGGGGAAGGCTTTTGTTCATTACAGTAATACAACTGCTGTCATAGCAAGAATAGACAATATCTCCACTTACAGATGCAGATAACCATTAAAAACAGGAAAGCAACTTCACCACAATGTTGACAACACCGGGAGACCCAGCTTTTATCTGTAACTCATTTAAACCATAGTTATATAGCTAAAAGAAACTGCAAGCTAATGTGATACAGAAGTGCTATAAACATTTTTTTTACCAGTCAGCTACTTCTACTAATGAGTAGAACATCAAGCTGAATCTCTTTTTCAGTTGTGTGCTTGTGCAGTGACAAGCATGTTATATGCAACTCCTGTGGATAAGAGATCTGAAGAATGGTTATGGAGAGTGCTGTTGGCACTGAACCTCGGATTTCTTTGAATCCTCTGGAAATACGGAGTTGTCAGATGTCAGTCTGATGCAGATTATTGGGACGATTGTCATGCTTCCTTATTCAGTAGAGTAACTTGGGAAATTTTAACACCAGAATGAAGCAATATACTTCAGTTCTCTTCTTACCTTTTTCTTAAATGGCTCAGTCTTGATTTCCCCCCCCCCCACCAAAGGCCAGTCATTTCTCTTGCGTACTTCTCTTAAAAGTGTTAATGTTTGGATCATACTGAAAAAGCCAACAGGAACCACACTTACCCTCTTGATTAATTTTGTCTTGCCCGTATTGGTACTGTTATGCTGCATTCTTCATTCAGGTTTAACATTTAGCAGTGTTTCAAAGGCTGAAAAAACTTGACTGCTTCAGTGTTTTGTGGTGAACACCTATCTGGTGCTGGCGTTCAGTGGTCATCATTAGCTGCCTCTGAACTTCAGATTTCAGCATGGTGGTCAGCACTTTCTTTACAGCTTCCTGTGTTGTCTCCGGATTTTTGTGGAATTCCTTGACCATCTGAATGAAATATTTTATGATGATTTAATGCTCTGTCACTTTTAAGGATTCTTGGAATACACAGCTGCTAGTATGTTTGAAAGGACTTCCATTTTAAAGGCAAATGCAGACACTTGATTTGTTCCTCAGCAGAAGGATTCACAGTAATGCTGGAGAAATAATGCCACTTCAAGTGTGTGCTTATTTGGGTTCTACCTAAAGTAGGGCTTGGGTTTGGGCAAGTGTTATAGGTGGAGCAGAAATTTCAACTAGGAATAAAACTGGTTGAGGACAGAGGACTAGGAAATAAGCTCGAGTATTTGTTCTGGTCAGAATGGTCTGAATGTAGTGGTTTTGTGATGGTTTTTTTATTGTTTTTGTTAAACTGGACTGGAGGCATTTTCTGTTTGAGAGGTTTGGCTTGCCTTCTTAAGAAGTATGCTCTGCTTTTATAGGACAGCATGAGCCTGCTATATTTTTTTGTAAACCATTGTTGCTTTTCAAAGATGTGAGTTTCTGCCTGCTGTGCTCTTTACTTAGTTCACCTACTGTGGCTAGAATTCAGTAATTTCTCAAGCAGGCATGGGTCAGCTCATCCTGAGTTTAATGACTTGTAAACAAGTTCTTTTGGTTTAAAAATGCATTATATTTCCAGTCTACCACAGCTCAGTTTTGCTGAACAACATAGTTTGCTTTTATTTCTTTTTTTTTGATAGGACATAAAGGATACAGGGAATCAAATGCTATGCTATTATTGTGCTGCTTTTTCAAAGGCTTCACAGCAGCTTTCTGCTATATCAAAGCCATGAGCAGAGACTACTGTGAAGCACGTGTTCCTTAAAAGTATCTTAAACACATGGAACTATGTCAGTCTGCTCTAATGGGGAGCTGGAGTAGTGAAGAAAACTTGGCCCCAAGGTCTTGAAAGCACAAGTACAGTAGCTATATTTTAGTGCAATTATTTTACACAATTTTTTGTAAATTCCTGCATAGCAGGCATATTTTACTTAATAGCAATGCAGTATTGTGATTTCACTGGTTACACGGTGAAACATCCTCTGCAACAAGAAGAGGGGTAGCCGCCTACTTAAAATGTGAAGTGTATATGCTTTCTAAGTACTAAGCAGTAAGCAGGAGTATTGAGGGGGAGGAAGGGGAAGGAACTGCTGTAGCCAGGAGCAGGCTTTTTAAAGTTGCATTGATGCAGCTCTTAAATTTGCCTCAGACCTGTGTAGGGCTGTTTGCTATTGAGATCATGTATGTGTAGCTACATTTTTCAGTTTAATTATAGATTAAGTAGAATTGTCAAGGACATCAGTTTTCTTTTGTTGTCTTTATGGTCAGAGCTTTCTTTTGTTAACTACTGTTGCAATAACTTAAATCATGCAATATTGTGATCAATTTGACTTTAGGCAAGCTTTCCATTAATTGGTGTATTTAAAATGGAATCACTATTTAAGTTTAATGAAGGTTGGTCGTATTTATAGTTAGTAGTGCCACTTACTATGATTGCCCTGACTACTCATTTAAAGGACCTACTCTTTATTTCCTTATAACTTATCAGACCTAATTATTAGACCAAAATTTTCCTTGTAAGTTTGTTTTAACTGTATATTTTGGAGAGCTTCTTCACCCTTCTGGTGAAGGGAAAAATCTTGTAATACCTGACTTCTTTTTTTTTTTTTTTTTTTTTCCTTAGAGAAACAGAGTTTCCATACTTTTTAGTAGAATATAAAAATGGAATCAGTGTCTTCCTCCTGTTCCTTTGAATATACATAGTTAGAACTCAGTCAGATTTTCTCTTTTTCCTCAGAAGCTTCTGCTTGCTTCTGCTAGTGGCTGATTTTCCCTGGAGCTGTCCTCAAACATGTGGATGATCAGCATCCTCCTGATCAGGCTGAATCAATAGTCTCTTTACCTCGACCAGACTGAATCACTTCTGCAGATTGCTAAGCATTGGTCAGTTGAGGACTGAACCATTGAAAATATGTAATGGTTGGGCTGCACTACAAATGAGTTGAGGGCATAGTTTTGTCTCTTCCTAACATCCTATACTTTCTTTGACTCAAACCTGAACAGCAGCAATAAAGAAGGAATGTAACTGAAGTGTGGAGGGATTGTAGCAGGAAAAGACACAAACTTATTCATAGAATTTGCTGACGAAAAAATGCAGTGATAGAAAACTGACAGTTGAGTGATAAAGATTGAGCACAGGCAGGGATTAGATCAAGATGGAAATTGAAGAGGAGGAAGGGAGAGTGGGATATTCAGGAAAGAAACTGGGAACATTAATTTGCTTGGGCAGAAATAGGGGGATTGACCATCTGACAGATGGGTCCAGGGAAGTTTTGGAACAAGAAACCAGGGCAGGTGTTGAGCAGCCTGTGACTGAGAAAGCAGGGAAGGAAGCTGAACTGGGAGGTAACTTGGCTTCGAACTTGCTAAGGTGGAATATCAAGTCAGAGGAAGAAATGGAGCAGCTGGGCTCCACTGAGCAGTCTGGGATGGAGCCTGGAACTAGCTAGATGGAGCTCTGTGTGAAGAGTCCTGAATTCTTCATGACAGATGGCAGCTGTACAGGTCTGCTGGGTGAGGGTGTGCAGCAGGTACTCTTGTAAGTTGTGATCCTGGAAGCCAGAGAAATGGTTTTGAAACTTTCAAACCTGCCTTAATTCTGTGAATATCAGCTTGAAGCGATCCTATTATTTTCTGATACCTAACATGTTTTGATAAATGTGAACAACTGCTCGTGTGAACCTTATGAAGCTCAACAAGGCCAAGTGCAGGGTCCTGCGCTGGGTTTGGGGCAATCCCAAGCCCAAATACAGGCTGGGTGGAGAATAGATTGAGAGCAGCCCTGAGGAGAAAGACTGGGGGTGTTGGTTGGCAAGAAGCTCGATATGACTCAGCAATGTGCACTTGCAGCACAGAAAGCCAACCATATCCTGGGTTGCATCAAAAGAAGTGTGACCAGCAGGTCAAGGGAGATGATTCTCCTCTTCTACTCCGCTCTTGTGAGACCCTACCTGTGTTTTGCTCTGAGGCTTCTGAAAAATCTGGAGAGGGACTTTTTACAAGGGCCTGTAGTGATTAGGACAAGGGGGATTGGCTTTAAACTGAAAGAAGGTAGATTTAGATTAGATACGAGGAAGAAACTCTTCACTGTTAGACACTGGAACAGGTTGCCCAGGGAAGCTGTAGATGCCCCATCCCTGGAACTGTTCAAGGCCAGGTTGGACAGGGCTTTGAGCAACCTCATCTGGTCTAGTGGAAGGTGTCCCTGCCCATGGCAGGGGGGCTGGAACTAGATGATCTTAAGGTCCTTTCCAACCCTAACCGTTCTATGAAATTAGAAACATTTGATAAGGTTAACATTTTTGAGCTCTAACTTTGCATTGATTTTGTAAATCGTCTGCCTTTGCAGTATGCATTAAAGCTGTATATAGTATTGACTAATACTAATCAGTAAATAAAGTACCATCACAAGTATCATTCT
This sequence comes from Ara ararauna, assembly GCA_028858755.1. NCBI lineage: Eukaryota > Metazoa > Chordata > Aves > Psittaciformes > Psittacidae > Ara > Ara ararauna. The sequence continues at coordinate 24,378,385 of CM054381.1, forward strand.
GCAGTACCTTTGTGTCATTTGGTGCAATGTCTGGTGTTCAGTTTTTCAGTGCTTACGCTTCAAAATGTGACTGTCTTATTTCTCATATGGTAAGGAAATGCTGTTGGGAAGCTGGAATTTACTACGATAGCAGTAGTACTTAAAATAAATATTTTTGACTGATCTTCAAAATATGCCTATTTTCAAAGAAACTCCTTTCCCAGATTGAGAGTAAAGATACTCCTGTGTATCCTTCCTACACTCGCTGTGGGAAGACTTAGAATACCCAATAATTTTGGCTGTTTCGAAGTGATGAGAACTATATAGGTTTTTTTCTGATTATCTGGCTCTTTATGTTTAAAATAGTTTCCACCAAATAGAATGCTATGTTCTGTGTGCAGATTGAACTCTTACAGCAAATGCTATACAGTTGGTAAAACTTCCATTACCAGGCACAAAGAAGCTGAGTTTACCATCACCTCTTATTTCTCTCATTGCCTCACATTAATGAAGAGGCTTAGAAAGACTCTATTGAAGGTGAACATGTGGAAATAATAGATAATATTTTTTGTAGTGGTATGTGAACTCTTTTTAGTAGTATTTTTTTTTCCTTAGGTTTGTAGAGGTTTTACCTGTGACCCTCTTGTTAGAAAAATCAAACAGGTTTTAGCAGTTGAGAACTTTATGCATGGCTGGTCAAGACCTGTGTGTGATTGCAAAATGTTTTTTCATTTGTTTTTTAAGTATGTTAGGTACCTCTTTATTTCCAGAAATGGTAATTTCATCATTTTTCTTTTCACAGAATCTGAAGAAGACACAGCCCAGATCACTGAGACAAATGAGATAGATGATAAAGCACTGAATGCTGAGCAGCTTAATGACAAGTTGGCTGAAGAGGCTGAAAAAGAAGAAGCAGAGAACATTTCAACAACTGAAGACTCTATTTCAGAGTCTATTTCAGCTGAACAAAGTGAAGAATCTTTAATGAAAACAGAATAAAATACTCAAGTGCCTTCTGTAGCTAGTTTTTAGCTTTGTTCATGCCTGTTGTTGCTATTCAGGTGAGCTTTTTTTAATGGTACAACTTAAAAGTCTCGCTTGAGCTTAAACTGCCTCAACTGCCACAGTATGTCAAAGCTGTGTCTAAAAATAGGTAATGTAAATAAAGCATGTGTCTTTAAACAAGTTAACACAGAATGTGTAGTTGGATGAAGTCTAACAGTAGTAGCCATTGTTCAGTTTGCATATTTAAAAACTTAAAAGGATAAGTTTTGCTAAGGGTGACCTGTAATTTACCATCTCTTTAGCTGTCATGTGTAAAGAGCAATTACTGGCAGCGGCTGACCTAGTAAGTTTGGTTTAGTGAAATTAAGATAGATTTTTTTTTTTTTAATGCTTCCCTCTTAAAATGAATTGAGTACATTTTAAATACACAGATGTTTACAAGCTAAAGTGTCACCCGACATTTGACTTAAGCGTTTGGAAGTGTCATTACAGTGTTGTTAATGTTATTCATTGTCTAACTTTTTGACAGAATTCAGTTAAATGGCACTCGGATAAATGGCATCTCCTTTATTTGCATTGCAAATGAACCGGAGGCACATACATACAAAACTGTTTTGTGTTTACATAAAATATAGAAAGTCTCTGCACTTGATTGTACTTGAATACAAAGCACTATTTATACCTGTACAATAATGACAAGATATAAGTGAATTTTGTGCCTTTGTGTATTTTGTTAAAGAAAATAAAGACATCTAGCAGCAATACTTGCTTTGTGATTCCTAAAACTGAAGAGAATTCCTGTTCTGCTGTATGCAGCAATTCTACAGTTACTTTGTGGAAGTTCAGAAGGAATATGGCACCTTAAAAGGAACATGTCTATATGTAGCTAAAGGTGGCTTTGATCAAATAGAAATAGGTCCTTGCTCAATAGGGGATGTGTATGTGCGTTTGCCATAAGACTTTCTGAACGGTGCCTGAAGCCTTTTGATGCTATTTGTGGTTATCATAGCGATGAATAGTTGCTGCTGGATTACTGAAACTGTACTTGTTTTTTTGTTATATCACTTTTCAAGCTAAGGAGACTTGTTATATGTTTCCTGTTAAATATAACAATTAGGAACCTGGTTGAGAATTTTTCTGGTGCTCAGAGGTGAAGTACCTAAATCAGAATTTTTTTTGTTTTTTGTTTTGGTTTTTTTTTTTTTTATTTTAGAAATAAATACTGACCATGTGTAACTTGGTTGATTTAGTAATAGTTCTGATAAAAGTTTGATCATTTGTGATGTTCTCTGCGTACCTCACTATATGGAGGGAAGGAGGAAGTTTCAAAAACACTTTTAATCCATTGTCTCAGTCCTAAGGTGAAGTGTTTTCGCATGTGAAGGCAGGAGGCAGCTGAATCTTAATAGCTGGAAAGCCTTCTACAAGAAAAACAGGTTTGTAAACGTGACCTTAGTATCCATGGCTTTATATGAGACATAATTATTATGTGAACAGCAATGATTAATTTTCTTTTCCAAATATATGCTATATTTTCTGATACTTTAGGGTTAGTTTTGAAGCTCAACCCTTACATCAGTCAGAATCAAGTTTGGTCTGTATTTAGATAAATGATGATTTTTGTTTTCTGGTTCACTAACTAAATTGCAATTCATATTAATTAGTTATCTTAATAGACAGAATGTAGGCATGTGATTAAAGGAGTACTTGAAGGTGTTTAGCTATATTTGTATAAACAATTAGTAAAAACATCTTGTGACTTAGTTGGGAATACAAAGAAAACAGTCCATTTTCCAAGCATGTCTTACTTTGTACCCTGTGCTTTTCTCATGTGGTGATAGGGGAATGCACTGTTTAATACTTTAAGAGAATGCATTTTATATTCCAGATCTTCTTTAAAATAGAAATAATGGTGTTTGAAAGGTGACAAAGCTTGCTTATTATTTCATACGAGTTTCAGATGTTAATCTCTGCATTTTTTGCCTCACTAATTTGCCTGTTCAAAGGCTGAATTTTTTGGAGAAAAAAAATCAAAATACTTTGGTAATTCAGCACAGTAGATTTTTGGGTATAGTTACATTATAAGCACTAAACCCAAGTAAAATCTGATGTTACGATCCCTCATATGGCATATGAATGCATGTGTTACTGTTGCTTCAGAAGTTAAGATTACTCTGAGGCCCATTTATTATTTCCTTTTAAAATTCTAATCTTAATGTCAGGCTTTTTGTAGAGTAATTAGGAATGTTAGTTCTTCCCATGGCAAGCAACCATTGAGGTGTAATGCATGTAGTATCTATTGAATTGACTGGGAAAATCTGTTTATATTGGAGCTATATATTAAAATTTTTTCATTTCCCGGGAAGATGTCTATTTTCAGATCTCCTACTTTTGTCAAGGAAATGTATGCTTCTTAGGTTGTGGGGAATCCAAATCCTTTTTGAAAAAGGAGAGTCAGTATCTGGTATGGGGTGGGATGTTATTTCTCCCAATACTCTTAAATGTGGCATTAGTAACTTGCTACAGAAATGATTGGTGCTTTGTTTAATATGTCACTGAAGGATCAAGTAGAGATAGTCAACCTGATATGAAAACAAATACTCGCTAAAATCTGAAACCCGAGCTTTATGAGACCAAAGACTACCTAGAATTTTTGAGGAGGGGAAGAATAAGTGAGATTAAAGCATATGATGGAGTTTTCATGAAAGACTTGCATACTAATAAAAGTGTCCAAGCAGTTTTTCCCATTAATTGCTTCAGAAGGCTCAAAAAAGATGTTAAGGATGTGCTTGGATTTTGGTAGAGAAACATCTATTTTTAACTTTATAAATTTTCAGGGTTTTCAAGTAGCTATAGTAAATGAGGATAGAGGGTTAATTAATCTGTTTGTGAGCTTTCAGGCTCAGGGAGATATGAGAGTAATAATAGACTCTGGGCTTGCCTCAGTGTACAGTAAGCATTCACATGTTACTCCTGCCAAGTATGTGTCTTCTAGTCCTGATACGAAGGTGAGAAGAGTATTCTGTTTCTACAGCAGTTGCTTCTTGGCTTCTGTCTACTGCAAGTGTGGCAATAGTAAAAGATGCCTGTCCACAGGAGTTGGATTCAAATCTAAAAATACCTGTCAGTGAACAGCTGTAGCCACACTTAGCCATGTCTTTGCAATACCAAAAAACTTGGAAGTAGGAGTATGTAGAGCAAAATGTACAGCAGTTGTCAGTTACATTTAAACCAATTGTAGACTGACTCTGAAGAGATGAGAAGGAAGAAAGTAGGGGAAAAATATATAACATTTTATGGTTCCAGGTTTTGTTGTCTTCTGACTTCCTAGTAGGTTCTTGAATCATCATTTTTTCAGGAGTACTTAAAAGCCTGGTCTTGTGAAAATCTCACTTCTGAGTCATGTTACACAAACCCCCTTCTTGTGGTTTGCATGAAAAGCAAAATTGACTGGGGTAGTCAAGTAATAACTTGGCAAGCTTGTTGGTGATATTTTTATTGCTTCTGAAATATTGTGAATAGTTGGGAGATTTTATTCAGAAGTGGTTTATATATTAGGGAGGTATTACCTGGGCTGTGCAAAATCTGCCACGAAAGACAAATGTGTTTGTCCTGGTTTTGGCTGTGATAGAGTTAATTTTCTTCCTTGTAGCTGGTACAGTGCTGTGTTTTGTATTTAGTGTGAGAACAATGCTGATAACATACCAGTGTTGCTAAGTGTAGGCTTAGCTTGATCAAGGACTTCTCAGGCTCTAATGCTCTACCAGTGAGGAGGTGCACAAGAAGCTGGGAGGGGGCACAGCCAGGGCAGCTGACCCAAACTATTCAAAAGGGATATTCCATGCCACAGAACATCATGCTCAGTATATAAACTGGGGGGAGCTGGCCAGAAAGGGATGGTCACTGCTAGGGGACAGAGTGGTTATCAGTCTGTGGGTGATGAGCAATTGTATTATGCATCACTTTAGGTGTTTCTTATTCATCTTTCTTTTTCTTATTATTTTACTTCAATTTATTTCAATTATTCAATCCATGGCTTCAATCTTCTTCGAATGTCCTCCATCCCGCTGCAGGGGAGTGAGTGAGTGGCTGTGTGGTACTTAATTGCCAGCTGTGGTTAAGCCACAATAGTGTTCCAGTTCAAAATACATGGAAATGAGTCAGATGGTCAAACTTTAAGTTTTATTAAGAAGCCTACGGAACACGGAAATGAGGGAATGTTACTTCAAATTCTAATACTTACTCTAAAGAAGAGCGTAATTGGTTACCCTGGGACATTTTGACAGAAATAGATCATTTAGTGGAATCTTGGTATGAAGATGGTTTGTTGCCAAGCTGATCAGCCTACATCCAGGGAAGGGCAAACTATGATGTGGAAGCTGACAATTTATGGACTGGTCTAGAGGTTATCAGAATCATATAACTAGGGGTGTATATGGTTGCCTTGAAGTCAAGAACAAGGTTGAACCCCATGTGGTGTCTGAGTAGAAGCCAGTGGAAAGATGAAAAGGATGGCAGGGTGAAATGGGTAGGGGAGGAGGAGTGTTTTTGTCTGCCAGAACAAGGTCTCAAAGAGGTAAAGAGGAGAAGAGCTTGGAAAGCTTTTTCAAGAAGTGTAGCTGAACATGGCAGTACGTATCCCAAGTTAATATCCTGTTCTTGTGTCAGAAATAAGGATGCAGTTGAAAATGAATCCTATTGGAGAAACTTTGCTTTTTAGAATTAATTCCAGAATAAGCAGAAGACAATAACTTGATAGAATAAGACTGTCTAGCTATTACTAGAGGTGATGGTACCAAAGTTGTCTTTATCCTTTTTATTTAAACATAAAAACTTAGAAATTCTTTTCTACTTCTAGGATTAGTGAAACTGTAGGAGTAATTAATTTTTATAACCTTATTAACCTGCAAAGGCTAGGAGAAACACTCATCTGGTGTGTGGTTCTGAACTTAATATTTATATACTAGTGGATCTGTGGTAATGGACAAGTAGGCAACAGGAAACTTATTCAGTAGTCAAGTCTGCTATCAGAAACTTCAAGTCTTAATTTGCATGAAGTCTGAATATATTCAGTAGAAGAGGATAGATGTAAAGAAAGTTCTAAATAAGATGCTTCTGGAGTGAGGTTTTGTTAGGTCCTCTACAATGAGGAAGGCCGCCTGTGGGGCAGGGAGTTGCCTTTCTGTGAATGTTTCACTAGAACAACAATGTCGAAGATTCATTTTTGCATCTTTGGCAAATAAACATTTGAGCATTTTGCTGAGTGTTCTCAAGCAGAATCTTAAGTTCCTCATTTCCTTCCATTTCTTGTGGATTGGTTTTTTTGCTTAATATCTCTAAGTTGTTTTTCCTGTACAGTCACGTGGTTAAAAGTTTATGCCTCAGATATCAGCATTGCATGTTTCAATTACTTTCATGAATTAATGAATGCAAACCTGTACAGATTTCTGGTGTAGTGAGCCTCTGAAGTTTCATATATATATTTGTAGCGTATAGGAGACCATAGAAAACACATCCCTGATACAAACTAATTTTACAAATGGCTACAAATACATCAAATGCATAAGCAGTAGGAGGAAAGTAAGTTTTCCATGAATAAACTGACTGGAAGCTTGAAAGGTCCTAGTAAGTTGAATAAACAACCTTGTAGGTATTAGTTTTAAAGAGGAGCTTGAGAATGAGGGGGCAATAGACGATTACTCTGAACTGTGGATTCTTTCTAATGGTGTGTGCCTTTCCTGTTTTTGCTTAAGAATGCACTAAATGACTGGATCTGTGTGATAGTTCATGAAAGACATTTTTGGCGGTTATCAAAGATTTGATGCACTGAAAGGGAAGTGTTTTTGAAACAGTTAATTACTGATCTGTGGCAGTGCTCCTCTCTTCCAATGTGTGCGTTTTAGGCAGAGTTCACGGGTCTCAAGCTTGTGGAGGGAGATGAAGGTGAGGAATTACAACTGACTCTTCTAATGCTGCTGTTCCTAGGGGGCTTATTGGCATAGGGCTGTTGACTTCCAGGTCTTGGTGTGTAGTAATGCACCAAAGCTTCTGTCAGAGGACAAACTGTAACTTCCATCAGAAGTGTGTTATACTTGAGATTTTATCTTGGAGTCTGAAATTAATTGTACTTCATGCTTTGGGTTCTGGCTGTTTGGAGGAAAAGGATGGCATCCCGAGTAGGTAGGAATTGAATAAGTTATAATAGCATGTAACAATAGGAACTGCTACCTTCCAGCATTAAAAAAAAATATGAAAAAATTGAGTTGCCCCTTAAGATTGTGAGTCTTGAGGAATTTGACTTTTTTTCACCATTGCCTTTGATTTGTGAACCTCTCTGGACTCCTGTCAGGTCACATTCAATCTTTTTGCTGCAAGAATAAGACCTAGAGTGGTGTATGATAGGCAGGATAGAGAGAAGGGTTTTAAAATGAAATGTATTGATTATGCAATAATTTGCTCCCAAACCATGGGGTTTTGAGATTAAAGCAAACTTGTAAGGTTCTTGATGGATGATCTCACTTGGCAACAGTGCAAAATCTAGAGCACTGAATCATAATCCTTTCAAGGGTGCACAAAATCAGTTTGATCATGGCTTAATTTTTGCATGGAAGGGAGGGTCCTGACTGATTCTCGTAATATCAGTACTTTTCACTGTAGTCACTGTGGGAATAAACCTACTTCAAGACTGCCTGTATGCATACCTAGCATTGTACTGCTAGGATTCTCAGTAATGTTTTTCAGGAGGGTTTCATAAGCCTTTGCCATTGTGAAATCATGTATTCTCCTGTACTGTGTGACAAAAATAATTTGTAAAAGGGAAATTGCAACTGCTAGAGAGAAATACATGCAGCAAAATCCTGAGGTAATCAGATGCAGGAGAAAAGGGGTGCAGATACTGGAGATTTGGCGAATTTGTGTGTTTGATGTTTAAATTCAAAGTAATCTCTAAATTTGTAACTTATATTGAAATAATTCTTTCTTTCTCTCCGTTTTGCTGCCTCAATGAAAATAGAGATGCTGGATTTGTAGAAAACTCTAGCAACAGAGATCTTCCAGCTCTCCTGAAATGATCTGTCCTCTAATTCCTTGCATCGCTTCAGGGAGTTCTACTCAGTTGATGAAACTTAATTTGAAAAACATTTTGTAAAACCAGCAAGAAAATTCATTTTAAGAGAACTGTGATGCTTTATAATAAGTGTGGAAGTTGGTATTTATTAAGGAATGTTTGAATTTGTATTTTTTTTGCGTAATGAGCTTTTATTTAAACAGCAAATCCTGTATATTTATTAAGTTCTTATTGTAATAGCCTTGTTTTGTTGCATTAGTAAAGGGTATGTATGTTTATGTACTATAAATAGTATCTCTAATCAGAAGTATCATTTTAATCCTAGCTGTGGCCTTGACCAGTAGTTGCCTCACCTGCAGTTGGAACTCTGTTAAGATCAATGGCAAAGATGTTAATTAGCATGAATTCTCAGGGTCTCATAGACTTCATTAAATGTCTGTCTTAGCTTTTCTGCTTGTAATTGAAAAAATATTTAAACTTGTGCTTCCCTTTTGAAATCTAGTATTTTACCAAATGAAGCTAATTTAAGAGTGCGAAATTAAAACATATAGTTTACTGTTTGAATATATGGTTATTTGCTGTGTATGTAATTTCTTGAGGAAAAACCTGATTCTGAAAAAGCCATTGAATATTTGTCTGATCTGGATTATGATGACGGCCGGGATAAGAGTCATGCTGCTCTTCGCATGGTAATGATTTACGGTTTTAAGGTGGTAATTCTGTTTAGTAGTTCATTCACTGCTGGCTGTACTCAATCAACTTGGACTTGATATATTCTTTTTTTGTAAAGGACCTCATATGTTACCAAAGCAAGGATAAGGGTGCCCCGGCTTCTTCAGTGCAGCCTCTGCCCTCCCCAGTTGGACTAGCATATGTAGGAGAAGAAAGTTGCTCAAGGTTGAGTAGGTTCTGATAAGACTCATTTATCTGTGCTATAACCAATTGTGAGAACTCCTGGCATGAACAGCCAGCTACCCACCCTCAAAGGTCAGGCTGGCTTATGACTGCAAAATTGTATGTGTGCGCTGAAGTAAAGGCATGGAAAACCCACATTGACTCAGTAGAAAAAAAAATGTGTAGCAACTTCAGAGGGGACCATGGAGTTGTGGAGATGCTGACTTTGGCCTGCAATTCCATGGACACTTCAGGGTGAGTATTATGGGTTTTATTGTATCTAAATGGTGATTTATGTCCTTATTCCTGCATTATTGTCCACAAGGTACTGCCCTGTGTCACAGGCCTGTATCACCTAATTTTTTCAGACTGTTTCATTTTCATTAGTACAGCTGCTTTAGCTTGTGATCTGTGTACTGCACCTCATTGATAATCTAAGAGGGTATTAGATGCACAGAAGTGACACCTAACCCTGTCAGTCTGGCTTGATTGACCCCTCAGCTTCCGAAACATGGGTTCATTTTTTTAAAACCCAGGTTAGTCCCACATCCATTTTCACACACATTCTGGGCAGTTTAAAGGTTGGTCAGAATCGAATATTGCTCTTTCAAATTTGATAATGTATGAGTACAGAACTGTGACCTTTGATACGTAGTAATACATCAACATGACACGAGCAGTAAGTGCAGCAATTACCTTTACTACACTTGAGATTGTGTTTTAGCTCTCATCTTGTAAGCAATTATTTCAGGGAAAAAAAGGATGCCTCTAAGTTAAATATAATTTGCAAATAGTGTAAATGCAGAAATTAATCTTTGGGGACCTTTTGATTTACAGGTAAATGTTTTCAAATGAATCTTGGCTTTTAAATTAACATTGGTTCAGTGGCAGAAAGGACTCCTGTGCCAGTGGCTTATTTCACAATACTTTTTTCTGGGAGAGTTTCTTTAACCCTTTTTGTTGTGTTCTAATGTAACCTAAGTTTCATAATCTGATTTATGGCTGAAACCTGATCCCGCAGGCAGTGGGCACTTCTCTGTGTTCATGTTGCTCTTGTGATAATACTCACTGGAGTTGTTTACGTGTATGGTGATAATGCAAGTTTACATGCTTTTAAATGCCTTTCAGAACATATGAGAGCATCTCAGACCTGCACCACACATTGATTTAAAAGGTTGTTTTAGCTGCTCCAGTAATGTTTCATCTTTTTCCTGAGCAGATCAAGATACATTTGATTTAGTTTCCAAGTCCTCTTTCTTACCTGTTGTTATAAATTATTTGGATAATGATAGTGCACATCCACTGCCTGGTAGGCACTGTAAAAATACAAATCAGTACTCCTTGCCAAAGAGCATAAAGCCTAGAGGGACTGATAGCAGTTGCAGCTTCTGTTCTGTGGACTAAAAATCAGAATAAAATTACTATGTCATTCTGAGCAAGCAATTGAATAACCATTGAATGGTGACTTTCTGTCAATGCTGCCTGTCATGCCCAAAACTTGACAGAATAATGTGAAGTAGAACTTCTTGTTCCTCTGAAACATCTGCTTCCTCAGCAGCCGAGCACTGAGCAGTGTTGGTGTGCTTGAGTTAGGCACTGAACTTCAATTCAGGAGCTGGGAAAATACTTATTGTATTCTATATTGAGGTAAAATCAACACCTTTTGGAATGGTTTTCTTTAAGTTGTCAAAAATCTGAACCCCTAGTCCCTAACACTGTTTGGCTGTACTGGGACCCCAGCACAGGAGGCAGCTGACCCAAGTGGCTGGCGAGGGGTAGAGACTAAATGGAGCCCATCTCTCCCAAATCTGCTGTGAGCAGAAGGGCAAGTACTTTCTCCTTTGAACTCCTGGTTGTGGAGATTGCATGCTTGTTGTGCATGCACACTAGTTATATATTGATAATAAACCTAAAACTTTTTCTAGTGCAAATTCCATGACAGGGTCCCTAACAGATTTTCTTAGTTTTTTTTACTAGCGACAGAAAATTCTTGACTATCTCTGGTGGTGTTTGTTCTCCGTGAGGAAAAGCAAAACAAATCTATTAGACCACCACATAAATTACTTCTAATCAAGCTCTTGGCTATAAAAACTATTTTGCAAAGCCACAAGGAAGGTGTTGCTGGGGAAATTGCATGAACACGTTTCTGTGATGTTTCTTGCTGCTTTTAACCTGTGCCATAAGGGCACTTGGGCTCTTAACTCCTTTGAAATAATAAAAACCTACCTCAAGCTTTTATGCGTACTTTCATTAAATTTTAAATGCTAGCAATACGAACTTATTTTGGGAAAAATACACAACCTCCTTTTGTGCAGTGTTTTCCATTAAAACATACAAACAGCATGTATATGGAAATCTTGAGTCTCTGCTGCTGACTTAGCAGATGAAGGTGGTTACAACAGCTCAATGTAGAAGTTTTTCAACTGGGGCTCCATGTTTGTAGGAAGTTCCTTATGGTGAAAGGATGCCCTTGTAAAGGCAGGTGACTCCATGGGTAGAGAAGTGCTAAAAGTAACAACAGCAAAACAATGGCACCGCTGTGTCATTGCATGTCAGTGTTGGAGATCATTTGTTCATGCTGAATTTATTACTTCTGGTAACAAATGCAGCATCTGTGTTCTCTGTGTTGTACATTATTAACCATTTTTAAAAGAGCTGACAACACTGGTATTCCCCAGCAGTAGACTCCCTTTTATATTTGAAGAACATTTCCTTTCTCTCATACTTTCAAGACAGGAGTGAAGGTAATATTTTTCCCCCGCTACTGCAGCAATATGACTAGAAGTATTCATATCTAAAAAACACTAGGATGTTTGCTTCAGCTATTTGGCTACATCTCTACCTTGCTGGGGCTTTTTTAGAGAGATGGTGAATGATAGCCTGGCTGCAGAATGTATTTTCTTCTTAAGGCTTATCTTAAAACTTTATTGGTTTGCTGTGATGAAATCCTTCTGGAAGGGGTTTGTTGGATCATTGAAAAAATGGTGGTCAGCTGAAATTTAGGGATACTTAATGGAAAGTACTCGACTAAGACTGCGTGCAACTTTATGTGAATACTGATATATTCTAATAAGGTGTTATCTTCATCTAGTCATGAAGTCTGATCTATTTGATTTTAAAATCTTAAGACTGCATTATGAGTAAGTGTAATGATTCTGAGAGCTGTAATATTGTTAGCCATTGCGAACAGCACTGAAGGAGTCTCAGGAAGTGTAATGTGATAGATGCAATTTTGTTTGATTTTTGGTGGGTTTTTTTTCCAAGGCCAATTTAATTTTGATTTATTTGCCTCATTAACCCAAGGATTCAGAAAATTGAATGCCACCTGAGTGAGGTATTATTAACGCTAGTGAAATATCTTCAGAATCATTCCATGCTTATAAATTGGTCTTTTGAAAGCCTTTTAAAGGCATAATGATATTGTAGTGAAAATGTACAGCATCATTTAAAAATTGCAAGATGCTTATTTGATTTCTGAAATAAGGCTTGGTCACCTGACTTAAATATATACTGATCTATTATTTATGCTTTGAAAATAGAGCTGATAAAAAGCATAAGTGTTCTTGATATTATATTTTGTCATATCTAGCTAAAAAGATTGAAATCCAGAGAAACAATTTTCTGAAGAAATGAAATAGTATGCCCTCCTGAACCCCTGGGGAAAATAGCCTCTCTGTTTGCTCAGAATATGAAGCAGTAAAACAGTATAAGTAAAACAGACAGCCCATGTCACATTCCTATTTGTACAGTCTGGAATGATGTTTTAAAAACATTTTCTAGTTATTTTTGATAAATAAATGGTGCAAATAACATCTGCAAACCAACCCTGCTGATGTAAGATTTTTCACATCAGATTTGTTTGTCAGTGAAAGTTCAGAAAATTGCTTTGCAAAACTAAAGTTGTTTAACTCCCCAAAATATGCATAACAAATGTAGAAGAATAAATCTTGCTCTCTTTTTGCCTTCCCTCAAAGAAACTGATGCTGATTCTCCATTATCTTTGCTTCTGAGCTCAGTAGGTAGCTTGATAAAATTATCAAATATCAAAAAGCTCAATTGCTTAAACACAGATGTTTATAAGGCATTAAATAGTTGAATGTCCCACTCACGTTGACAGTAGGGCGTCCAGCTACCCTTTTGGGTAAAGCTTTCAGATTTCTCCCTGAGCCACTAGTGTCCTGTTGAAAACTAAGCTTTTAAGGGTCATAAGAACCTTCCATGGGTGATCTGCCTGTGGTCAGGCTGTATAAAGTATGTGTGTTGCCTGGCTGTTGCTCTCTGCAGGTTCTGCCAAAGCTTGGCAAACTGAGGATGAATGTTGTAGTTTACCAAGGCACACTCTTCAGTGTAAGGATGCAGATGGAAAAAGATTCCCTGGGCAGCAGGGTTAAGAAATCTGATGTTGTGGCTCTACAGACACACTGTTGCTTAAGACTAGCCGAGGAATCGTGTTTCTGTACATCTCCCAAAACATTGCTTGTTGAGGGAATGGGTTTTCAGCTGTATTTGAGGCATGTGTACCTTCAAGGCTCTCTTGTTATGCTTCAGGCTTCTGTTCTCCATGGAGTTGTGTAAAACCAATTTTAGTAACGTTTTTGGAAGGATTCTCAATTGGTAGACTCCATCTTGGATGTACTATCTAAGATGTACTCATCCACAGAGTACAAGATGTACTTCTAAATATGTATGTGTTTGATAGTGACCAAAAAAAAGCATTTGTTTTTATTTTTCAGCCTTTACAAAAATAATAATAAACTCTTCCCTCTGTGCTTACACAACACTGGAATATTACCCTATATTTTATTTTAATGCCTGAGCAAAAAATGGGATTTACAGCATATGAGTGGATCTCTGTTCGTTCAGTGAAAGTAGTCTTGGGTGGGGAGCTTTTGTCGGGGTCAAGGCTAGAACTCTAGATAGGTTATTTTATGTATTATGGTTGTATGTGTTCACTGTTGTGTATCATGATGGTGCTGATAACTGAGAACATGACACTGAATAATCAGAACACATACTTCTGTACAGCAAATATAAAAAGGAATGAACAAGGTAATATTGGAGAAGAGAAGGCTGCGTGGAGACCTCATAGCAGCCTTCCAGTATCTGAAGGGGGCCTATAGGGATGCTGTGGGGGGAACTCTTCATTAGGGACTGTAGTGAGAGGACAAGGGGTAATGGGTTCAAACTTAAACAGGGAAGTTTAGATTGGATATGAGGAAAAAATTCTTTACTGTAAGGGTGGTGAGGCACTGGAATGGGTTGCCTAGGGAAGCTGTGAATGCTCCATTGCTGGTGGTGTTCGAGGCCAGGTTGGACAGAGCCTTGGGTGGCATGGTTTAGTGTGAGGTGTCCCTGTCCATGGCAGGGTGTTTGGAACTACATGATCTTAAGGTCCTTTCCAACCTTAACTATTCTATGATTAAGTCCTAAAACTTCAAGTATTACTAATCCACCCAAGATTCATTTCAGGTTTCTCTTTGGCAAAAGGCTCAAGTGCTTCAGTATGTCATGATTTGTCCACCAGTAATTTTTCATATCATAATGTCCTTGTCATTTAGTATAGCCATGAGGGGAAATCACCATGATTTTATTGAACCTGACTTTATTGCATCATTTATTTCCTCACAAATCTTGTACTTATGAACCGAATTACTTGTTTAGCATTTTTGATGAAACAGTTAATAGTGTTTCTATAATGTTTAGCTGAACGTTCCTTGGTCATGGACAATAGGTGTCATTTTCCATGGAAGGTAGGGCAAGATACCTTAGAGCAAGATACCTTAGAGAGAAAAGGCACTTTCAGTTGTTTCCTTACTGTCTCTTATGCTGA